>BOSO01009290.1:0-76051 GCA_018403395.1 Gorsachius goisagi | reverse complement strand
TCCCTTCCAACCCGAAACCTTCTATGATTCTATGAACTCGCATCAGCTACCAGGAGCACAGGAACCACACACGGAATTCAGGGGTGGCCTCAGACCCTCAGATATCCCCCGTTCCTATGCCTCAAGGCTGTTTTATATATGCACCAGGAAGACCTGAGGGTGGCACAAGGGCCCTGATGGACTTCCCCACCGGCCAGCTCAGCGTTTCCGACCCCTGTCTCTGAGCCCCCCAATATCATGTCACTGGTCAGGGGAGAATTCTAAGAATCCCTTTTCTGAAAAAACAAGTCGCATCCCTCTGCAGAGGCTGCACAGCGCAAAGACACTGGCATATGTGTTTGGCTTTGCCCATGAATAGCCGCACTCAGGCCACCGAGCCTGAGCACACATGCCTTGCATTGGAACACGGGCCCAAGCGTTTGCTAGACTGGAGTTTATGTTACACAGAAAATAAATAACTTAAATTCAGTAGTCAATGCTCTGACTTTGATTCAATACATAGCTGCAGTTTGAAACGGCACAGAGATACCATTCATTTGGAGTTTCATTCAAACAAACTGGGAGATTTTAGGAATGATTAATTTAGACAGCGTTAAAAATGCTTTCATCCTTGCTGCACCCCAGGGATGCTAGCCAGGCACGTATTTCAGCGTGAAGAGACCTGGGGTGAGACAACGGATTCATTATCCAATTATCTTGAATTTTTATGACAACAGATGTCATTCCTTGCATTCCCAGGCATAATTATTCTTGCAAAATGGTTGTTACCCATGGAATAGAGCAAAAGCTTCTCACACCAGGACAGATATACAGGAGTGTAGGAACTTCCTCGGGATGCAAGAGATCAACCTGGAACTGATTTTGAGTCTGTAGGTGCCTGTGCGCAGGCAGAGCTGGGGGCCGGCTCCTGTCTGGTGCCTGCGGGCAGGGAGAGCTGCCCAAACCAGGAGCTCGACCTGGCTGTGCCGAGTGCCATGCCTGCTCCTGTCAGTGCTGCAGGCAGGCAGGGGCCACCTGGTACAGCTGTCCCCAAAGCTCGAGGGAACCCAGCACCTCACGTGTGGCTTGACAGTGGAAAAGTGTGCAAGGAGAAGGTCCAGATGTGCTCTTGGGGATACAGGGTCTTAGGGACTCACTTGTCAGTAAAAGTGTGAACAAAAGAGTATGGGCAGGGAGGGAATGAGGTTGGGACTTAGCATGGGGGCTGAGTATATGAGGGAGACGGGGAGGAGAGGTGCCTCCTGTGTGTGCACGTGGTGCGGCAGCAGCTCCTGGTAAAAGCACCAGCACCATCCCCACACCAGTGCTGGCCCCAAGAAAACTCAGTGCTGGAGTCCCTTGTTGGGATGGACAGACCACTGCACCCACTGGATGACTCTGTCCTGCACCTCCTCTGAGCCACCTCGTGCCACAGAACCAAGCCACCACACTCTCTCTTCCTCTTTAGACTGTGATTGCCACCTCCAAACCTTTCCCAAGCCACAAGGCAGATTTCCTGCAGGTGCTTTCCCATTATCAAAGTGGACCTCAGCTGTATTGGAGCACTCGATCCCCATCTTCTTCTCTGGAGGGCTGTCAGGGTAAGTACCTGCACAAGGATTCGTGTGCTGCTTTCCATAGGAAGAGGAGCCATGTAGCCATACTCCAGACATCCACTGGATGTCTCCTGTGGGACCCAGGGACTGCCCCGTCCCTCCCTGCAGTAGGTGATGGAGCCGTGGGGCCTTACCAGGATGCATTCCCTCTCCCGACGGTCCCTCATTAGTCACGCTTCCTGGAGCAACGGTTGCATCTTATTAGAGCTGGGAAGGGAAGGTGCTTTGCTGTGCTCTGAATGCTTCAACACCCCTGAGCAGGCAGAAACCGGGAAGGAGACGCAAGGACGTGCAGCGCTGGCAGCCTGCTGACTGATTGTCGTAGTAAGCCTGGTTAAAGTCCCACCAGGAAAATGACTTCTGCTACGGCACTTGACCCCACAAAGTGACCGGTAACCACCAGCAACCCTGGGAACACGATTGCTCCAGCAGGGAGGCCCTACAGTTACGCATTAAAAGACGATGTAGAGCTTTCCCCCAAGCTGCAGTCCAAGGTCCCTGGGCAAGGTGCCTGTGGGGTGATGGTTAACCTTGGTGCCCATTTAAAAGTAGCACAAGAGTGTTAATGTCTGCCCTCAAGCCTGGCACCATCCTCCCTAAAGCTATAAAAGTTCAGAGGACTTTATAAGGCACTTGTAGCAACTTTCACGCAGAAGGCTGGAGATGCTACATTTTTTACTCTGCCACCGAAGGTAATTCAGCCTATGGAAAGGAAGATGGTAACACCTGTTCTGGCATCAGTAATAACAACAAAAGGAATCAAACAGCACTGCATGGCATTGCAATGTGTACTTTTTGGTTTTCCGCTTTCCAGCATGAGCAGGGTGGTGCCAAAGACGGCTGGGATGGTAAGGGAGCTTGGTGCAGGCAGACTGGTTTGTTCAGGACACTTAGCGAGCCAGGGGCAGTGCAGTCTCAGTCCCAGGCAAAATTGTTTCCATTATACCATTAAAACAGACCAGCTCTTACCCGGTTACTCCACCAAATGCCCTCTCTACAATCAAAACAGAAATTCTTTCTTTTGTTTTACCTGTTTCTACTTTTACTGATGTCCTGACAAAGGCAGTGAAGGGAGATCTGCCAGGCTTCCAGGTGACCAGAGCTGCTCTGGCTGTGTGCTGGAGCTGGCGAGGACTGGGAAACTTCACTGCTCTTCATAACATCGTCTGCCAGGTCCTGCACGAGAAAGAGCTGTCATACAAGGGGCCCAAACGGCTGATACAACATGCTTGGGGGGTGGACAATCTTGTACCATGCTGGTCAGGAACAGGGGAAGGCAAGAGTGGGGACTGGTAGACAGATCAACTGTTACTATGTGCTCTTCCAAGCAAACCCATAAAACTCATGGGATTTGGACCAAATTCACAATGTAAGGGCTATGCAAAGCTGGCAATGGCATAGCAGTACCATGGAGTCTTTGAAACCCTCACTCTTAAAAATACAGATATTTTTCCAAAAAGCCAAAAACCTTCAGACTCTTTTTCCATGTCGATTCCTTGGGGCCAGAAGCTGCCTGGGGGCAAGGACTCCTTCATTAGGATAATGACGTGCTTTAACAGAAGAGAGACCAGAAAAAACGCCACCCTGACCATACCTACAGGACCAAAACACAAACAGCTTCTCTGTTAAGGAGCGAGGAAAGCAACACTGCAAATCTGCAGGCCATAGGGTGGGCAGAGACCCGCTGTTACCGCTCTGTTGGCAAAAAGCGCTGTGAGCCAACAGCCCTTAGGGAACCAAATTAAACCACCCGGAGGGAAGTGAATTACTGCGTGTTCACCATAGCACGTGCACGATGACCGCACCTGAACACCGGCTGCGCCAAGCGCCGTGCCCAGAGCTGCCTTCTGCACCGGCGGCCAGCCCAGCTGCGGGAGCAGGGGATGCGCTCCCAGCACAGCTCGCTGGGTCGGCGCGTGCCTCGCCCCACGTCCTGCCGACAGCTCTGAGGGGCTGCTTCGCTACCAAGACACCCCCAGAGAAGGCACTGCAGCTGCAGGAGACCTGCACGCACGGCCGCTTTCTGCCCCCCACTAAGCTTCTGTCAGGGCAATAGTATGATTTCACATCACTGTTTTGAGGTGAAGACACACGTCTGCTCCCTCCCCGACCAAGACAGATAGGACTGTATCGATAGCATCCCTGTGGCCCTCCCAGCACTGCTGAGAATGAATTAATGGTCCCTGGCTCCACACCAGGCCACAGAGGTGGAACTGGCTCCATTACAAATTCTCAGGCTATTTGTAGCATCTCTCCAATCCCCAGGGCTCCGGCTGCTGGCTGAGAAGCCTGCTGGTATTGGTTTGTTTCTAAGACATTTCTCAGCATCGTGGTTGCACGAGAAGCTGACAACTCATGTTTCAAAACCCAAGCCAGGCAGGCAGGTGCTGCCGCTGTTATTTACACAGCACCACCATGGTTGGGAGGTGTGCGTGTGTGTGTCTCTCCAAGCTAGAAAGATAAACCCACCCTGGGTTTCCTAGGTCTTACAGTTTCTAACGTGCTCCGCAAGGCTCCCATTTCAGGGTGCGCTGGGTGGCACTGTTGCAGAGCTGGGTGCTGGGAGCAGAGCTCCCGCAGAAGCAGCAAAGCCAGCAAAGGCGTCCTGCTCCCCTGCGCTGTCCCGGCTGCCGGCAGAGTGACTGGGCCAGCATCTCCCTGCACAAGGCAGGACCTCAGTGGCCTTTCTGACCTGTTGCGGCTGTTTAGCACAGCTTCCCAATCTTCATTTGACATGTTTAAAACTTAATTTTTTCCAACTGATAATGTTGATTCATGTTTTTCCTTGATTTCTTCTTAGAGAAGACAAGAAGCCCCAGGGGAAGCAGCCCACCCGAGAGGCACCAAGTACCCACACGGAGACCTTAGGGAGCAGAGAAAGCAGAGGTAAAGCCCTGACCTAGGTCAGAGGAGAGCTGCCCCGAGTAGTCTCCCATCCTATTTTCAGGGCTGTTGCCGCGTGCGAGAGCGCTGCCATCGCTGGCCTCCTTTGCCCAGGAACATTTCTGGCAACAGACAGCTCCTCAGCTGCAGGTTCAAAGCCAGACATGCAAGAAGTGCTTCTCAAATCCTAAACTCCCCGAATGCCTACCAACTCCATCCCAGGTGTCGAAGCAACAGGTTAGATAGATAGCAGACAGCACCAACACGGCCTCAGTCAGTCATATGCATCATCTGGCCAGAAAAAGGAATCTCCATTAGCTGGGCCTGCTAGGCAGAGGAGAGCAGCCACTTTGCTAACACTGGCATCCCTTGTGTGGTTTTCTTTCGCCAGTGCTCAGTAACCAGACAGCACCTACAGGGCCACCACCTGGGAGGAAAGCAGCACATGGAAATATCCTGATATTCAACGTTATCGAAAAGAAATCACATCCCACTGCCTACAAACATTCCTCCAAATGCTGGGTCGTGCCTGTCAGCCCAGCAGACTGTTGAGCATAGCTCCCAGCAGCACTACACAGCTCGCGTTTGGTACAGCGCAGCTCCCGGCCAGCTCTGCAACTGGTTGAGAAGAACTCCAGCCACATCAGAACAGCAAACCTAGGATGTCAGCTGCTCGTGAGACGGTTGGTAAAGACTTCTGAAGCCCAGAGGCAGAAGCACACATTCCCATCCTCTGTGTAGCTCATTGTACAGCTGAACACATACAGGACTACCAACGAGGGATCTCCATAGCAACTTGCTGCTTCTCGCCCCTGCCTGAAATGAACCACTTCCTCTGCAGCTCTTGCCACTCAGAAGAGGCTTCTGGTTTCTCTTGGCTTTTAGAGATTATCTTTATTCACTTCACCCGCAACAAACTTTTTACCTTCTAAACTCTCCCTTTGCTGCTACTGGAAGTTTCATGTTGGGGATAAACCAGGAACCACAGGTGCCATGGGGTCTGGGATGCACGCTGGGACTTGCCACTGGTTTGGGACTTGGTTTTTGGTCGAGCAATCTGGAGTATCCAGACTCACAGTGCTTGCATGGGAGACCCCAGGAGACCCCTTGCTGTGTTAAGCTGAACCAAAGCAAACATGACACGCAGAGGACCACCTGGTTTCCAGCGTCATTGCAGAGAGCCACGCTAACCTAAAAGGGAAAACAGAAACACTTCACAAAGGCTAAAGGGTGCCATTGCTGTCTGAACTTCAGAGCATTGTGAGAAACATGCAGAAAAAGGTAGGACATTGCCACAGCCTCAGCAGCTGGCCCTTGAAAAAAAAAAAGTCACGGGCACCTTTGGCAGACAAACTCCTTGCAGGATACCACAGCAGCAATTACCATGGACTTCCAGGGGATTTCACTGCACTTTTGTCTCCTCCGTCCTCCAGCTTTGAAGGTCACTGTCAAATGGAACTGAGATTTCTTCCCTCTGTTACTCACCAGCAAGACAGTTACCTGCTCTCAATACCTGCATTAGTGCAACGCTACGGTGCAAAACAAGGGTCTGGCTGCCTCAGGAAACAGATTTCAGAACCAAGTTTTCACTGGACACTGCAGGGCTGCTGGAAGCTCAAGATGGAAAGGGACCTGCTTGGTCATCTTGACTTTGCTCTGCTGGCTCAGAGTTCACATGACCATCTGCACAGTACAGAAACCCTCAATACACCTCTCACCCCCAGACATCCACCCAGAGCTCCCCACCCAGGCAGAAACCAGATCAGGCACTGGCGCCTCACCTGAGCACATCTCAGGGGGCAGAGGAAGGGACTGGAGCCCACATGCTGTGAAATCCTAACCCTGACTCAGCCATGAGGTTCTTGCACGGCCTCAAACACTTCTTGCCTTGGAAGTCTCCATTCTGTCTGTGAGAAAAGCTAATCCTTATTATCAGGCAGCTGCAGCATTTGGATTAGTTACATGCAGAGTGCTGAGGCAATGAATAATGTGCACATCACTCTCTCAGCACTGTCATTTGAGGGAAACCACATAAAATATAAACACTGATAGTGTGTGTGTTTGCAGAGAGGCCTCTCTAGCGGCCTTCTGCTGAAGAAATGGGTCGTGCTGCCCATTCTGCTCCAGGCAGCTCTCATTGAGCCTCCACAGTCCCACTACCTGCTGAGCCACCACCACCTCCTTTATTACTGAGCCCAATTAAATCCCTACCTCAGATGCAAAGTAGGTGGGAAAAACAATGTAGAAATGAGCACTGGAGACACAGACATGTGCTTTACAAATCTCACAGTTTATTTTTCTCTCTGTGCAAATCAGTGCATTACTCACATTTCACAGTGCAGGGGTCAGAAATGATTACAACACTGCTTAAGCTGCAGTTCAGTGGGATTGTTCCAAGTCCAGGATCACAGGCAATCTCCATGTGCCGATGATCTGGAATAAAAAAGAACTGCACAGCCAGCATTTTCAGCAGTTGTTACTTGTAATACAAGCTACCTCCATGGCATCTCCAAGGGAAGGCTACTTTCCTCCCCAGGCATCATTCACAGTTGCATGCAGACTTCAAACATTTACAGCCAGCGGCACAGAAAAAGTTTACGGTGCAGTTTCCAAGTCAGAGCTAGCAAAGACAGATGAGGAAAGAGCAAACAATAAGCTCTTCCCGTAGTCACTTAATCTCCCATAGGACAAAACAGAACACAGTTTAGCAGTAAAAGGGAAAGCTGGTCCCTACAGTGAGAGGGTAGTGTCCCAGCCTGGCCAGCAGTGCCCACAGCCTGCTGGCTGCTCCATTAGTGGTCACCACTGGGACAGAGGGAACAGGGCGTGAAGCCAGGCAGCCCCAGCACTTGGAAAAATTACTGAAATCCCTGTATATGGCCAACAGGAGAGACCCTTGGGAATACTGTGCAAAAGTAGCTTGTACCAGTTATCAGGAAGTTGTCTGAGGAGACAATCACATGTGACATGGAAATTTCATTGTGCAATATCAAAAAAAGGAAACGTGTCACTTAAAGCACCCTTCCAGAGCTCATGGTCAGGCCACACTGGCTGGACAGTGCCTCTGTCACTGTTCCAAGTGCAGAAGAGATGAAACCAAAAAACTGGTTTGGGAAAGCAAGAGCAGCTCCCTCACCAGCAAGAGGGAGCCTAGTGCAAGGCAGAGATGCGGGTAAAGCAGGGGGGATGGCTGGACAGTCTCTGTACCACAGCCGAGTAGTTCAGGCACCGGTACCTAAGGTAGCAGTCAGAGGAGCCAAATTTGTTTGCTACATGAGGTTCAAGCCTGTCCTACAAAGCTCATCAGTAACGGGTGGAGAGAGGCTGCAAGTCCCAGCATCCACAGGGACTGATTGAGGGATGGCTCAGACCTCACTCGTTATTAGAAGGGCTTTTCCCTGCCCAGCCTGTCTGCGGTTACTGGGTCTGGCAGCTCCTGACCACAGTGCTGGGAGGGAAGAACCCTTCTTTGCAGGGATCTGACCCCCCCCGAGCTAGGTAATGAGGCTGTTTGGAGGCAGTGTTGCTGTTTCCCTGGAAAGAGCAGACAGTCACATTGCTGCAGAGCTTCCTAGCAGTATCACGAGAACAACGGAAGGCTGTGACTGACCCATTTTCAACCAAATAGAAAACTGCTTTTGTTTCCCATTTTAGTTTCTCCCTTCGAGACATCTCATAGCAACAGCTTTGCTTTGCTATTAGTAGCCTGTCCTTGTTAGGAAAGCAAGAGCCCATTAATGAGCCAAATTTGTCACTGGGGGAACTCTGCTGACCTAATTGCACTAGCCACATATTTGACCCATTACATTAGCCTTCCTCTGCCTCCTCCACAGTTAAAAGGAAAACACATTTCCATTTTCATCAGGACAGCAAGGGATACAAAGAGCAAGACTTAGGGAAAAAAAAAAACCCAAAGCACCGTGCTGTTCTCAGCATCCCACCACACAAGACTTGAAGCCATCAAGTGAAAAGCACATGTGCCTACAAGGGACACGCATCAGCAATGGGTGCGGACAGCCCTGACTAAGTCAGACGTACGAGCACTGGAAGGGTGCCTGAAGGCACAGCCACTTACAGGGTGGCTCCAGGGATGTAAAGCCAGTCAGCGATGGCAGTGGGCAGGTGAGTCATGACTTGCAGCCTCACCCACCAGTAGGTCTCCATGGGATTGTAACGGTTGTCCGGGTGCGTGGAAGTGAGCGCATGGGTGATGTCATTCAAGACCAGAGACATGTCCTTCAGGCCACTGTTAATGAAGGACTTCATCAGGGCCACGTGGCAAGTGAAATACTCCCTCCCATAGTCCTCCCGCACAGTGTCGCTGGCTCCGCTCCACAGTGCCTCGGCCTGCTTGTCGATGCCGTCCGCTGTCAGGATGCCTGTGGCTGCCACGAAGTTACTGGGCTCAATGAGGATGACTCTGACACCCCATCGGTACATCTCCTGCCGGAGGCAGTCGGAGAAGGCTGCCACACCAAACTTGGAAATGCAATAGCAGGAGCGAGATGGACTCACCATCCGTCCCAACATGCTGGTAATATTCACCACACGGCCTAGAGAGAAAAGAGCAGGGAGAGGGAATGGGCTGCAGAATAAGCAGCCAGAACATCCCAGTAAAAAGGTGCTTTGTTGGATGAGGCAGATTTGTAAAATCTGAATCTTGAAGAGGTGTTCAAATCCCCATCAAGGAGTCCCTCTCTCCTGACTCAAGCAAGACTAGTCCCTGCTCTGACCTCCTCCACAGATGGTACACATGCCTGCCTCTGTATTAAAAAGGATTTACAAAGCAAAGACATTTCCCTCCTAATTTCCAAGCACGGCTGTACTCAGATCTTTTGAGGCTACTAGCTCTCACATCAGTGTGCCCCACTCCTGTGTCTTGCTAGAGAAGGGTTCAAGCTCTCAGCTAGCAGGGTTATGAACCGAAAAGCACACAACACAGTGTGATGCCATACAAGTGTTCTGCTTCTTTCTGTAATCACGACAGCTCATTTGCCGCCACTCTGCTACATGCTTCTAGACCTGAGCTGGATGGCAGAGAACCAGCAGAGGTTTCTTCAAACTGCAGCATGAGCAGCACAGCCTGCTCACCCAGCTGGCTGGCCAGGAGTGCCTAGGGTGCTACCAGCCTGGGACAAACAGAGAGGAGACTTGACGTGCTGCTGTCTATGGGGCAGCAAAGAGCAATTATCCTAACTCCCACCAGCAGCCCATGCCAGCCTGCTTGCAAAGCTCTGGCAGCTTGTGTTAGACCATGCACTGCCTAGGGGCAGTGACAGCAGTGGTCACTCCTCTGTGGGTGGCTCTATCCTTCCCCAAGACATGTACAGTTATGATTTCAGATGGACTTACAAACAGGCCCTTGAAATCTCATCAGCTATTTTTACAGAGGATTTTCACAGCCATGGAGCATGACACCCTTCTGCAGCTTGAAATTTTAGCCGAGAAACAAGAGTGTGGCTCTGCTCTCTCATTCCAGACTTAAATGCAGCTTGGAGGGACTGTGAGAACCACCTTCTGACCTGATGGGTAAACTACCTTCTGTAGTAAGATGGGGCTTGTTTAGTGGGTACGTACTTACTTTCTGGAAATGGTATCTGAGCAATCTTCTCAACATAACCCCTTTCTGTCCTCACAGAACACACAGCTGTGCCAGCATTCTCCCACACATGCTAAATAAAGAAGCTTTTCAGAGTTTTGTCCATACATATATTCTTTCTTTTCTTTAATAAAACGAAGACTTTGGATAATACTCTGGTCTTGTAAGATATCCAAAATGGCTGTTGCTGACCCTCATTTGTTTCACCACTACCACTCTGCAATCAACTGTGAATTGAATAACATGAAGGGGGAAGATTCAATTATCCAAATATAAGCACTTGGCAGACTTTGGAGGCCAGAAGTATCTTGTCTGGCCTCCAGTCACTTTTTCTAAAGGTGGCCTGGGGTCCTGTGTCATATCTGCCAGCACTACATGAAGGCCTCTGATATCTTGGAATATTTAAAATAGCACTTGCTGTGTAGGTACCTGGACTGCCCCCAGAGTGGCCCACGCCACTACATGCTTACAAAGCACTTTGAACCCTGCTGTCTAGTTTGTCTGCATGCCTCAGACACCCTCCTTGGACTGCACAGGCATTCCTCGAAGCAGAGTCTGAGTCATGATTTTTAGCTACATCTCTTTGCTGTGCTGCAAAAGCCCTCTCTGAGTCTTGCCACACTGCCCAGCATGTACCTTTAGCTCTGCGAATGAGGGGCAGGAAAGCCTTTGTCACCCTCACAGTGCCCCACAGGTTGATCTCTGCCACCTTCTTGTAGTCCTCTAAACTTGCAAATTCCACCTCTCCAAAGGTCGAGACGCCAGCATTGTTCACCAGGCCCCACAGACCTGCAGACAAACAGACGGTGAAAGAGTGGAATGAGGAAGAGTGTCGCAGAGAAACTTTCCGTGTTGTTCAAAGTAACCCAACCCCCTGACAAAGAACTGGGCACTTCTGTAGAAAATAGTTGTAGAGAAAAACCCAGCAAGGAGATAAAATACACCCTTGGTATACCAGAAGCAAAGCCAGCAGGGCTTGTTTGGAGTGCGAGGGAGAGTGATGGGGTCATGCAAGCATTGTCTCCCCACACATCTCCTCTAAGGTCAAATGCTGTCCTAGGGCTTTGGTCAGCTGGATCTGGCTGGCCCTCTCTTATGCTTGCTGTTGGTCCCAGATTTGTCTTCACTCGGTGACTTTATCATGGCTTTTGCAGTTTGGAGAGGGCTGGACTTTCCCTCAATTTTAAAAAAAAAAAAAAAAAAAAAAAGGAAGGAAAAAATATCTTGGATTTCTAAATCCCCTTCACAACTCTGACTCACTGTTTTAGAGAATGCACGGTATTGATCTGCAGGTTTCATGCCCAGTTAACAGCTGCTGTATCTTAGTTCAGGCATTTGGTTTACCTCATTCCTAACTATAGCAGAAAGATGGCAAACTCACAACCAACACTTAAAGCTACTACAATTTCAAAATTAATATCTTTTGTGCATGCAGTCCTGTCAAAACTAAATTGACTGCGCTTACCAAGAGCTTCTGCACTGAGCACCTTACACGTCCAGGACTTAGCAGGTCACTGAGGACTTGACCCTTCAAAGCGGTTACTACAGGAATCCCAGTGGCAAACATTTGTAGGACTGAGTCCATGCTTTGTGAATTTGTTGAAGCACAGTACTGTGCAGCCATAAACTGCAGGAGCAACAAACAGAATAGCTGAAACAAGGTAATAGTTACTCCTCCTTAGATGTCCTGCCATACACCATGGTTATTTTTCACTATGTAAGTACCCAGCTGGAGTTGGGGCCCCTTTCCTTCCTCCGACCTTCCTCTTCCCACCAAGAACACACATGGGGTTAAGAAGGAGTCTTCATGTCCAGGGAGCTCTGACATTGCTATCAAAAGCAGCCATGTCATGCCACCCTGTTGATAAAACTTATCAAGCGCTCTCTCAAAATTTTTTGGGCGGTTTGCCCTGTCTCTGCTCCACAGCTTCCCTGCCCTGATGTATGAAAGTCTTAATAACTTCCAGACTATTCATGGTCAGATAGTAACTATGTATTGCACTGAACATAGCCTGCTAAGCAAACTGCAATATTCCATCATTGCCCAATAAATACCAATGGAATTTATCCTCCTGGTCCATTTAAAAACACCAACATGCCCCTGCTAGACTGTCTCTCTACTCTCACACTGGCTCTAGCAACCCTGCCCCGTTCCCAGCTAAGTCCATTTTCCCTGAAAGCTGCTGACTAGCTGTGCAGAGCAGACCAGAGAAGGTCATGTCCTGCTCAGTGATAATAGTGCATTAACCATTCCCTCATGGTCTGTCCCAGAACAGATTTGCCTATTATAGCTGCCACCATTCCTGCATCTCCCAGCTCTCACATGGTGATCCCAGCACACCTTCTGCCCTGCACACCTGTCTCTGATGGGCAGCAGTGAATATTGTTCCGGTTCACTGGACTACAGCTCTATCTTCTTCCAGAACAACCCTTTCCCAATCCCCACCAGGCCACAACAGCCCCAGGGGCTGCTGGGGATAACAGCTAAGTCATGGCCTGCAGCAAAAGCCAAGAAAACATCTTGCTCACCTATCCTTACTTTTGTTTTTATTAATTCAAGATTCTGAATGCTGCAGTCAGGTAGTCCTACTCCTGCTCTGCCCAAGATTCCCTGCTTATAGCAGCTGCACTTACTGAAGCTGCCAGCTTTAATGGGTCAAGGTAAGTCAGAAATTCACACTCATCTGGCAGCCAGCACAGCAGCTCAGCCTGAATGGGGTCCCCCATGCTGCTGCAAAGCAGGCTCTAATTGCTAGCAGGAAGACCATGGAAACAGGGCATCCGATGGTGTAATTTCACCAGTAGTAAGAAGCTACGCAGAACAAATTTGGCAGGGATTTACCAAAGACCACAAAAGACTTCAACTGCCAGTCCCAAACTGACTTCTACAGAGTATTCCTGATTCTGAATTTCTGTACAATTTCACATTTCTTGACTTAGGAGGTTAGATTCAGGGACGTTCATGAAAACATTATTTACAATAGTTCATTCTTGGAATTGCATTGCTCACTGATCAGGTCACGTTACGTACAGAACAAAGTGCTGATAGCTACCCAGTCACAGGGCTGCTTGCTGGACAGCGGTGTGTTTACTGAGCAGAGCCTTATCACTATTATTTCCTTAGTGTCAACAATACAGTGGGAACTGCGTAAGATTGAAAACAAACAGGGGCACTCCTATCGAAATGAGTTTAGCCTTATGTACACAGCACAGGGAGAAGAGGTATAAGCGTACAGCGCAAGAACTGTTCTGCACTAGCTCCTCTGGGGCCACACTCAGTGTGCAACAAGCACCTCTGCGCAAGGCACCCCAGTCTCAATAGTCTCTATGTTCCAGCACTTATTTATGGAGCACTATTTATTGGCAAGCCCCAAACCACAGCCACACTCATGGGCCTAAAAAGAGGTCTTTCTGCTTTGCACGCTGTGCTGGAGCAAACAGCCATGGGCTAAGGCTCTCAAGAGCAGGAGGAACCAGTCCAACTTGCTGATCGAGGGTGCAAGACTTCTCTGTCCCTGCTACACACACAGTTTTGCAAACACTGCTGCATTTATAGAAGCGACAGAACTACTCCCTTACAAGCTTTCACTCAGTGGGAAATGGCTCTGTGCCACCACTGCTGTTGCTGGGCTCTTCAGGAAAAGCTTGAGAAGCTGTGAAATGTGTGACAAGGGCTGGGTGACTGAGTAGGAAGAAAAATCATGCAGAGAGAACATGTGTGGGATCAGAGCTTGTACGTAACTCAGTTACATTTCATATGCTTGTTTTCAGAGGAAGGGTGTGCTCACGTAATTTGCATGAAGATTAGAGCTATTATTTACTAGCTTTATATTGCTGTGAACAAAGACAGGCCCAGGGCAGTCTCATCCAAGCAACCACCCTCTCCAGCCACATGGCCCTTAAATCCTGGAGCCACAAATGTGAAGCTTGACTCCACCCTCAGCCTGGGTCTACAGCTGCTGTCCAGCTTGCTCCTTGCAGACAGTCTGCAGAGAAACCCGTGCAGGGCAAGAAGCCTCACAACCTCACCACGCTGTAAGAGGCTAGGTGGTATCACACCAGGCTCTGACTGCAAGCTCACATCCACTGCCAAATCACTTCCAAGAAGGAAAAAAGCATGCAGAAGGGACTCCTATCTTCTTTTGCGTGCTCCTAGGGCCCATGAGTTGGACTCATGCTTAAAGTGGCATGTGGATTAAGGTGGTCTATGCCAAGGTCATCCTGGATCCTGCCTCACATCACCTCTGGGATGTTGCATGGCAAACTGAAAGTACGGATTGACCTGGCTGAAGAATAATCCAGGTTTGGGGGCAGGTCAGTTTTGTGCTCCAGCACCGCATTCAATTACACAAACAGGTTGTACCAGCACAGCAGAGGGGACTGCAGTAAACAGCCAGGGCCCTGTCACCTCTTCACTAGCAGGGTCACTACAGAAAGGTCTGCGTGAGCCAGGCTGCAGCAGGAGCACCAGGAGGAGAATCAGGCTCTGGCCACCTTATGCCTTTCACAGACACTTTAAAGACACAGGCTCTTGTGGGCTTGCTGCCATTCATAAGGTATGTTAGAGCCTAATCCTTCAGCCAATCTTGGTCTCTTTCCATGTGGCTGGCACATCAACAGCAAGACAATTCTCCTCACTGACCCGGGTACAGCACTGCCTGACTTCTAGCCACACACCACCACAGGCCTCCAGGCTTGTTAACCCTCTCTTGGTGGTGCAGAGAGGGAACGACCTGGCCAGCACATGGCCTGCTCTGCAGGGAGGATTCTGTGAGCACAGCGAAGAGCCAGCTGTCATGGAAAAAATAAAGATTCCCACATACCTTTCTCCGGCTCCTTCAGGGTCCTCTTCACAAAATCCACAGCCTGAGCCACCTCCTGGTCACTGCACACATCCATCTGTAGCACCTTCATGCGATCTGACTTCATGTTCTTCAGCTCCCTGGCTCCTTCTCCATTCTCATCCTGCTCAGCAGAAAAGAAAGATGTCCCGCTAAGACGGACAAGGAACAGTAATACAGCTTGGGGCCAGGCATGGAGAGGAAATAGAAGCTATTCAAATTATTGAAATAAACCTGGTCCACACGAACAGGCACGTGAGCCACATGAATCCTATTTCCTCCAGCACAGCCCCTGCAACTGCATCAGTGACCCACTGCTCTAAAAGAGCTGCAAAGTCCCTGCTGTTTGCTCCTCACATGGAGGGTTTCACATCAGTTACACTGTCAAATACTGCGCCAGCCTGCGACAACCACGGGTGACTCTCTGCTGCCTGTCTCCATGCTCTGCAGGTAACACAGCAAACACTTGTACATAAATCAGAGTCAGATTTTTCTAGGCTTACAAGCAAAAGCCTAATTAGGCACCATACTCATCTCATTCCAAAATACTGCCTGGCTTCTAATGAAATAATATTGTCAAACCACTTTGGAAACAAGACAGCAGGGACACCTTTGGCATGCCTTACGGCAAATAGTCTGATGCTACAGGACACAGCAGGAAACATTTACAGCCAAACCTATATAATAATAATATTTTGCTCTTATTACACAGCAGAACAGGATGCACAGGAATACATGCACAGTGGAGATCTGCCACACAATGACAAGATTATAGACATGAGCCACGAAAGGAGGAGATTCTGGCTGAAGAAGCAAGAACAAGTTGTTGGGGTTTGGTTTTTTTTCATATTATAAGAACATGATGGCTCTGCTTTCCTTTCTATTATTTTCCTTTTTTTTCCCCTCTGCTGCTATCATTAAAGATTCTGTTACTATTGTGTTGGGTTTTTTTGTTTAGTCAAACCTAAACACAATTCCAATTCCAAATTTTACCTAGTTTCTTCCAGAGCGGATTGCTGCCTAAGCCTTACAGCCTTGCTTGGGTGGTATATCACAAGCACAGGTGACAAGAGCATGGATCAGCCATGCAGTTCCATAGCAGGCTCGAGATTTAATTCACCAAACTACTCTCTGAATCACGGGCTCTGCCTCGTTAGGGAGGAAGAAGTTATGAATTGGTGAGTCACCACGCCTGGCTGCCACTCTTCCTTTAGCACTTGATACCAACTCCCACAGCACAAGGGCAAACAAGGCGAGCAACCCTCCCACAGTCACCTGCTCAGCTGCCTCTGCAGCCAGGCTGATATAAAAAGACCCACATAACCGCCTAGTTTTTCTATACGTATCTCAGGCTATTTAATAAATATAGTATACAACATCTCACCTCCACCTTCAGTCCAGTGAACAATGATGTGTAATGAAGGAAAAGAGCTAAAATGTCCATCACAGCCTTGAGCAAAACAGGGTAGCTCTCTTAAAAAAATCAATATATAGTTACACCGGAGCTGTGACAAAAGTAGGGATGAGTTTCTGGCCCCATGGCTGCATATAATTTCAGAGCTGACTTACTTCCAGGTATCACAAAAAGAGCAAAGAAAAACTTGAAGCTTTTATAATGCACATCGAACACGGTGACATGCTGTGTCTAGCCCTCTTACCTAGCCACAAAAAGAATCTCAGAAAGGGGCATTACAAGTAGTTAATAATGTAGTCACCAAAATATTATATTCCATTTGAAATGGGTGAGAGGTGTGTAATGCCTTACTATATTTCTGGAAGATGCTCTTGCATCTGAGTTATACAAAGCAACTTTCAGCTACTTCACAGTGAATGAAGTGGAGCTAATTCAGCTTGTAAAGCAAGAGCTTTATCTATATAGAAACAAAACCTTAACTGTATCTGTACTCAAGTACCAGTTGGCATTTCAGAGCACTGAAAACACCTTTCATAGAATCATAGAATGGTTTGGGTTGGAAGGGACCTTTAAAGGTCATCTAGTCCATCCCCCTGCAGTGAGCAGGGACATCTTCAACTGGATCAGGTTGCTCAGAGCCTCATCCAACCTGACCTTGAATATTTCCAAGGACAAGGCATCTACCACCTATCTGGGCTACCTGTTCCAATGTTTCACCACCCTCATTGTAAAAAAAAAAAAAAAAAAAAAAAAAAAGTCTTCCTTAAATCTCATCTGAATCTACCCTCTTTTAGTTGAAAATCATTATCCCTTGTCCTATCACCTCAGGCCCTGCTAAAAAGTCTGTCCCTGACTTTCTTATAGGCCCCCTTTAAGTACGGAAAGGCTGCCATCAGGTCTCCCCGCAGCCTCCTCTCCTCCAGGCCGAACAACCCCAACTCTCTCAGCCTGTCCTCACAGGAGAGGTGCTCCAGCCCTCGGATCATTTTTGTGGCCTACTCTGGACCCGCTCCAACAGGTCCATGTCTTTCCCTGCATGTTTTTTAATCTTTCATAATCCTTATAAACTAAACAAGAAATACTTCCATGGGTTTTTGAGAAACAAAGTCACAGGCCAGCAACTTCAATATCCAGTATGAATAGTTTGTATTAATCATATTGAAATTAATTTTCCCCCATCACCAATGCAACTCAGTCTGCAAAGTTATGTTCCCAGCTACAATTTACTCATTGTTGACAAAACATATTGATTTTGGAAGACTGACTTCAAAATGCAGTATCAATTGGAACCACTTTTCATAGTTGTAGACACCACCTCAGCTACTATTTAACTGTAAAACAAATTGCTTAACTCTTATGTCCAGAAAACCTCTTCACAAATGAAGCAGCCATGTATTTTTATGGGACGAAGTGAACATCATCCTATGTTCTATGGTCTTCAGGGGCTCTAAACACATTCCCTATTTCAATACCCACATGGTACTTCCTCCTTGTTTTTTACATGGTGGATTTTCTGACTGGGAAAATGCTGGAGCAGTTCCCGTGGCAGCAGCCAGGCTGTCCTCTCTGGGATGGCCATTGTGGCCTCGGGACTCACCAGCAGGAGCCACACAGCAGCGCGAGTCGAGCGAGGTCCTGGCAGCAATGGCCCAGCTGCTCCTGCAAAACCTCTCTCCCCCTCCCTTTGCCATCATTTTTTTTTGGTCTGATTTTCATCCTCTCAGAGAATCTCCCAGCTTCCTCTTCCCGATTCCATCAGTGTTGAAAGCTGCCCTGCTCCAGCCCAGTCTCCTGCCCAAGTACTCTCCAGAGAGGCTTTCAGTGGGACTTCGCCGTTTCCTCCCAGCTGTCTCATTTCCCCCGGTTATCCTGCCCCCGCAGCCCAGCAGGGCTCTGCCCACCCCACCCTCCGCCTCGCAGGGGCTGCGCCTGGGCAGGGAGCCCGGCAGCCACTCAAGCCCTCTCCATCCAGCAGAGGAGCCTTGCTCCTGCTCTCGGCAGCCTCCCGTTCCCCTCGCTCGCTCCTCTCCCCTGCTCTGCTTCGGAGGATCCCAATGCGGCTGGCGCTGAGAGACAGGCAGATCACACCGTGGCCTGCATAGCTGAGAGCCCTCCTGTAACCCATGGAGGCATGGCCTTTTCTCAGGGAAGCTCATGGGATTCAGGATTAGGTCCTGGCAAGCACTTGGGCACCTGCAGCGAGGTGTCAGTGGGATCAGGAAGCCCCAAACACGATGCTGAAGACCCACGGATCCAGCCGGCTCACTCCGTCTGCGCCGATCCACCTACTCCCTTTCTGCGCTTCCTAGGCAGTGCACCTCGTATTTGTCATTCTACCTAACTGATTTCAAACTCCATCCAATCTATCAGAATAATTTTGAATCCTAGTCCCCAAAGGGTCTGCAATCCTCCCTGCTTGACACCATGCACAATTTTTTCCCAAGTGGACTCTATTCCAGGGGGCACTTCCAAGAAAACTTCACTGGGACTGAACAGCAGTCACAAGCTTAGAGCGTAAGTTTGCTCATGCAACTATCCTGAGGGACTGTATCAAAACACTTATTCAGGATACATTTATTCCTTCCCCTTTAACCACTCTGCTGCTTAGCTAGGCTGAGACTAGACTGACATGGCGCAGTCTGTTCCCTTACACAGGCAGTGTGTATCCCACTATGATCCAGACATTTGTAAAATTGACAGATCAGTGTGTTGCAACTTCATCTAGAGCACCAAAGGTGAGCTGCCTGGTTGGCAGTTCCAGAGGTCTGTCTCCTTTGGGAAGGAAAGTGTAGTATTTGTCCTCTTCCAGCCTTCTGGAAATCCCCTGGCCTCCAGGTGCTCTGAAAATATCACCCTTGGGGCAGAAATCACAATGGCTCATCCTTTAAACACTCTTCAGTACATTTTGTCAGGCCTGGTGAACTTGAACACATCCATTTATGTAAACATTCCCTGTTCTTTCCTTTTTCTTGCCTGCAGTCCTCATGAAAACTGCTGGCAGCAGGCATCTGAAAGCAATTTACCTTTTTCTTTTTTTCAGTAAAATCAAAGAAAGTAAGACTGACTATTTCAACTTTTTCTGTACCTTCTACTTTTCAGGTTATTTTGTAATCGATTTCTGTGTGTTTTTCCATCTTAATCCTAATATATTAACAGAAGCTTTCTCTTTCATTTGCTAAATGAAAACCCTTTTGCACTTGATCCCCTCCAGTTCTATCCCAGTCTTCTCGCAGTATTCTTGTTATTCCTTTATTTTTGACTGACTGATCATTAAAAACCTCCTGATGCACTTGGCAGTGTACCATCTCATATCCAATGCAAGAGCCTTCCGTGGTGGCTAGTACATCAGGGATCCTTTAATTCCCAGTATAAAAGCACGCAAGTACGTGATGATGGAGTAACTATGTGTGAACTAATAGCCTGGCATTTGCTCTACCACAACTGCCCCCATACCTGCTCTGACCCTGCAGTGAACCTACAGCAGCGCACTCTTCTCTCATGACAGGGTAAGTTTCCTTGCGTTTGTCATGAGCAGTTACATGCACACGGCCATTTACCGTAGGGGAGCTGCACCCTCAGCCACACTGCACATGCACTCCTTCACTTACCAGCAATGATCTCTCATATGCTTACACCTTGGTCTTCACAAGGGATCTGACCTAACAGCTCCCTGCCTTCACTGATGTTTCCTGCTTCTTTTGGATCCATCATCCTTCCCTGCAGTCACTATATGCTTCCTTTTCTCAGAGCAGTCAGCTCTAGATTTACAAACACTTTCATCCCATGTGCATTCTACCATTAGGTTTTCAGTAAGCTCCTGCTCATCAAATCTTAAATTCCTAGGCTGATATGTCCCTCAACCATCCAAAACACAAGGCTGCTCCACGAGGATGCTGGCTGGCCCAAGAACTGTAGAAAACGTTTCGCTGTAATATTTTTGCAACAGCTATCCAGATAACTTTTACCACCAGACCCTGTCCTTCAGTTGCACCTAACAGCAGATAAGACAACACTATCAATCCAGGGGGAAAAAACCCCACAAGCAAAATCCTGGGGCTCTGAGTCCAGGTCTACTGAAAATTTATTAACACACAGAACAAGAAAAATCACATTCTCTCACTCTTTACCCCTTCAGGGTCAAGTGCTCAGTTAATCTCCTGAAAGTCACCTGCAGATCAACTATGATTGCTGATGCATTTTCCACTTCCACACAGAATGTAAGTACAGAACCACAAAAAATTTGGCTCCAAGTAAGAAGTTGCCAGGCCAGATCAGAGGGGATGCTGAGAGCTGCCCAGCCATTCTGGTACAGGTAATAATCGCTGATCAAGAAGTAATAAGCTTTTTACCATCAATAAGACAAGCAAGCAGGGCTCACTTCAGGAGCATTTATTTATGTGGCTTCAAATGGAGCCTGGCCCTCTCTGCTCTGCACTAGCATGCTGCCTTCTGAACAGACCACTCAGACCACCCTGTCTCCCCTCTCCTTTCTGTTCCCTACACCTGCTGCTCTGCAAAGCGAGTGCCTGACTTGTTATCACCACAGAGACAGGCATCCCAAAGCAGCATATGACATGATTACTGAAGGATTTACAGAGCCTCCACATGGAAATTTCCAAATACTGGCAATTTTCCAACAGGACTCTCTTGCTCTCAAGTTACACAACATGTCAGCTGATAATAACTTTCCCTTCTGGTGTGGTGGAAGAACGTAACCTCCGCTGAGATCACACAGGCAATGAGGGCCACCTTTTTTTGCTTGTTCTTACCCTCCACACTACTCAAAAATCTGTGGCCATCACTCCCTGAGCACCTGTGCTGAAATGGCCATCTTCAAACAGAGAAAAAAGTGGGTACGAACTGATTTTGAACAATTCAGGTTGGAAATTACAGGAGTCTTGACTATCAAACCAGCAAAAATAGCAGAGATGGAAGCAGAGCTGGCCCAGTGTATAAACAGGATTACACAACGTGGTTATCTGCAAGAGCAAGGACTGGGACAACGGGTCTGCAACCCCTTCTGATTCAGTGTGCCTAAACTGATCTTTTATAACAAGCAATACCATCTGCCAAGCACAGGTGACAGGGGGTGAGACCTACAGATATCAGAAAGGTATGGTAAATTTGTTTATTCAGCTATCCAGAAACTAAATAGCTTCTACAGAAGCACAGTTAGAAGACACTCTGGAAACAGAACCTGGACAAAGCAGGAGAGGCGGCTTGGAGATGAGTTTGAGAAGAGTGTTGCCAAAGTGACAGAATGAAAGACAGCAACAGAGATGCCAGTGAGGACAGAAAGGCATAGTGCCACAGCAATCTTGGACTATCAGATTTATTGAGTGTGTTGCTGTATTGCTGAGAGGCTTCCAGCAGTGAACAGTGCCCTGCTGTGCAAGCCTCTGTACAGACACGCAGTTGACAGACGGTCCCTGCCCTGAAGAGCTCGGAATTACAGGAATGACGAGATGCAACAGGCAGATGAAGCAATGGAAGATGTAACGAACCCTGCCCACTGCACTTCCCTCAGGTCTTCGGCTAGGGTAAAGGGAGGCTGCAGATGAAGATGCTGTCACTTGAGAAGCATTTTTTCTCCAATCAGAGAAGCTTGCTCAATATTACTACTCACCACAAGCAAGCATCCAGCAAAAACAGTAAATCCCTGTGCATGAAGCCGTTTTGCCAAGGCATGTCCAAAACCTTTGTCACAGCCGGTTATCAGCACTGCCTTCCCTTCAGCCTGTGTGCAGAAAGACAGTAATACAGTATCATC
The DNA here is from genome assembly GCA_018403395.1 of Gorsachius goisagi. Classification (NCBI taxonomy): domain Eukaryota; kingdom Metazoa; phylum Chordata; class Aves; order Pelecaniformes; family Ardeidae; genus Gorsachius; species Gorsachius goisagi. The sequence goes on along the minus strand of BOSO01009290.1, from coordinate 53,949 downwards.
AGACAGTGAAATGCTGCAGGCACCTCCAGCACCCAGCAACACAGCACAGGAGCGGCTTGCAGCCCTGCAGCTGGGGCCAGCCAGTGCTTCGGAGGCACAATTCCAGCTGCAAGTCCAAGTGGCCGTGTACCTGTCTGCACACTTAACCCGACCGCAGTCCAAATCTAGCAATTTCAATGGAGCTTCTGCTGGGTCAACTGGCATAAATGAGGTGACAAGACTTCTGGGTAGAACCACAACCAGCTCCCAACTGCTGTGAAATCCTAAATTTAGTCAACTGCTGGCCTGTAACAATTTGTGCTGCCATGAGACCCAAGCTAGAACAGTAACCCTTTCTTTCAAGTATCAGCCGCCAAAGCAGAACAGAAACATTTCAAAAGTTAGCCATCTAGCAGCTCATAGGCATTACAAGAGCAGCACAGAAAACATCCAACTGACAGTACGTCACCTGCTCGAACCATACAGCAGCTCTTTAACTGCAGAGTGACACTCTGTTGCCTGTTCCTCACCTACTCCCACTCTATGCGGTACTTTCCATGCTGTATTTTAGCATGCAGGAATGTGACTACAGATTAGGGTTTCCTTCTAAAACACTGCAGTCTTAACAGGAACAACTTATCAAATTCTATGGTTCTCTCCTACGTTATTATTATCTTTTGACTGACAGATAAATTGAGAGAGAAGATTTGATACTTCATCTGGTATGACACAACAGGCTTGTGATAGATCTGAGAACAGAATCCCAAATCCTGAAAGGAAGCCTGTGGCAAAACACCACCCATTCACCCTCTTTGCATGAAAGCCATCTCTCCCCTGCTCTCCTCACCACAGCTGTGAAGAAATGAACCCCTAACGCTTAACCCAAGTAGCAGGCACCCAGCTGTAGGGCTGCACGCTGCTCCAAACCGAAACCATATCCATGAGGCAATAACATGTAATAAAGAATTAGAGAATGCAATAAGGAAGTGATCTGTGGAGATATGTGCAATTAATATTCCCTGTGACTGTATTAAAAACAGCTAGAATATGAGCATTTGTATTTAATACTACTTACGTGTGAATAGCACCAGCTTGTCCAGCCACTTTTTCAGACAGAAGTGGGGCAATCGCCGGTGCTCTCTGATCTCGTTTAACTAACATGCGTGGTAGTGAAATGGCAATAAGGAATAATTGCAGGGTGATAGTGATCAGTGCGTTACTGTACAAACTCCAGGTGAGCCTAAGCAGAGAGCAATATGCAAATAAGCTACACCCTGTCCTGTAACTCATCTTGAAGTTATTGCTTTCAAAGGGGAGTCATGATCTGAAGTTGAAATGAGAACTGATCAAAAGCCTGTCCTGCGTTTCTCATACAAACACCCATATTAACGCTGATTCCTCCGCTCAAAGAGCGCCCAGCTACAGGCTAGCTCTGCTAAAGCTCTGAAGGTAGCTACAGCTAAAGGACAAAAGATAAGGGAGAATTCAATATACAGTTCTCAGTCTTAATTTAGTTCACAGTGACATAACTCCAAGAGAGAGGAGAATCAAATATGAACCAGATGATGGAATTTGCCAAGGTTACCTCCCACAATAATTCAGCAAGCTGGCCATCAGAGAAGAAAGGATTTGACTTCTTTCTCTGCCTCACCTCCCTAAACCCTTTGCCTCTGAATCCTGATGACAAAAGACTTCCCAAAAGAGCAGGAACTGCACAGAAGATAAGGAGTTGCCATCTCTTCAGAAACCAGGACAGGCAAACAGAGAAGACACCTTACCCTCAACCATCATTAGCTCCCTCATCTGCTGGTCTTATAAGGACAGAGCTCAGCTGCAGGAAATAAAAGCAAATGGCTGGGCTGTGTTCCTGTGTGCCTCTAGTTTTAGCACTTGGCAGCTGGTTTTGCTTTCTCTGGTTAAAAAAACCCCAACAAACAAACCACCAAAATGTAGCCAGAAAGGAGGAGGTTTAAAAATCCTTGCAGCTGTCTATCATGGGGAGAAAAGTGGGTCACAACTTACAGGAGAAGGTTCCTGTGATTATTTGTTAATTATTTGCTATTACCCTAATTGATGGTAATAAAACATGTGACTACAGCAGCATGGCTCGTAACAGACTGAGGCCCCAGCAGTGCTAATGGGCATGCAAAAACCCAAGGTATGTACTGGATCTCACATCTGTAGCTGCCCCCGTCTTGGTGCCAGGCCTGGTTGACAAAAAGATACAAGGGATGAGAGCAGGGAGCAACCCCATTCCCAGCCAAAATGATCCTCTCCCCAAAAAACCTCCAAGCACAGAAGAGCCTTATCTTTTGAAAGTCCCAAGATAAGGCCTAATAGGCCTTGTTCCTGGAGTTTGATAAGGTCAGCCTGCAGCTTACAGTCTGACACAGTGCCAAGACAGGCAGACCTGACTGGCTACCACCTCTCTAGCAGGCATCGCAGTGACCTTAACCCGTGTTTTGAGGAACTTCAGGTGCCTTGCTCGCTAGCGGTCATAGAGCGCTCCCAGGAAATACCGCACAGGAGATGGCACTGACGTACAGCGCTGTCGGGGCACCCGAGCCCTGCCAAGGGCGCAGAGTAACTCCTTGTACTGGAGGTGCTGCTGTGGCACCGGGCAGGGCAATGCTGTCTGCATCCTCGTTGCGCAATCCCCAGCACTGAAATACACATCCCACCCAGTTCAAGCAGCCCCAGCGAGGCAGCCTGACTTTAACCCGCAGCCAGCTCAGGTGCACACACTTCAGTAGCTTTTCCTACTGGGATATGATTGCTTTATTAAATAGTAGAATTTATTTTACTCGTGGTCTATCATAATTATACACATTTATTGCAAAAGATGCTAAGGAAAGTGAAGCTACCTTTTCAGCCTGTCTCTCTGGACAATGCGGGAACCCACCATGCTTGCCCAGACTTTATCCACTGCATCACTTGTTTCCTGTTCCCTTTTATGCCCTTCCCAACCACTTGCTTGTTATCAAACAGATTAATTTGAAGATGAGAGCAGTTAGACAGTAAACTTTGCTTGTTCCCTTTTTCCAGAGTCAGGAAGTTGAGGTTTTCAATCACAGGAAAAGGAACTGAGAATATTCATTAAAAGGAAGGTATTTTCTCAGGTGGGACATGGATGGGGAACATCAGATGTGCAGAATGGATGAAAAGTGGGAGCTTGCAAAGGCGCGGAGGCTGTTATCTGGATGTTTCAGAGGGGCAGGACTGAGCTGGAGGCCCTGGGCATAACCACTTTCCCTTGCAAGTTCCTCCCGGTGCCTGCAGAAAGGTTGTCTGGAGTGTTGAGAGTGAAGTTAACTCTGATCCAGTGAAAGAGCCCCAGGCTTTTTGTGTTATTTTTTAAAAACGTGTAGAAGAGACCAGTTATCCCATTTGTTCCACTCATGGGGCTTTTTTTCCCTGCCTCACGCTCACTTCCGAATTTACAGTACTGGCACAGGAGCCACGCGCCCGCTGTGCCGTGAGCCCTCCGAAACAAAGCGGGGCTTCGCAGCCGCGCGGGGGCCGCCACGGCAGCCCCGAGCCGCGCCGCGGCCCCGGCCGAGCCCCCTGCGAGGGACAGCCCGCCCGGGGCTGCTAGCGGCTCGGCGTTTCGCCCCCCCTGGCAGTGCCTGCCTGAAGCCTCCTCCGGCCCAGCCGCCCGCTCGGGCGGCGCCGTTTCGGCTCCCTGCAACTGCCACAGGCGCGACGCCGCAGCCCCGGGCCGGTTAAACCGCAGCCGGCGGCAGAGGCGGGCCTGAAGGCGCGGCGCCATTTTGGGCCCCGGGGGGTCTTCCAGAGGCCTTCCCCCCGGCGAGCCCCAGAAGGGGCCGAGGCCCCTCGCCGCAATACTCACGGGCAAGGCGCGGCGGCCCCGCCGCGGCAGTAGGAGGAGGAGGAGGAGGCGGCGGGCCAGGCGCCGCCCGCCGCCCGCCACTAGCAGCGCGGCGCCCAGCAGCAGCAGCAGCGCGGCGCCCCGCATGGCCGCAGCCTATCGCCGCTGCCGCCCGCGCCCGCCCCAGCCCTTCCCCCGGCCCGCCCCCCGCCGCGCCCCGGCAGCTGGGGCACGGGCCCAGCCTCATTCAAACGGCAGCAGCGCCCGGCAAGCTCGCGGGCTCCAGGTAACGCGCGGGCGGCCCGCTACCGCCGCCGCCTCGGAGCCTCCGCGGGAGGGGGGCGGGTGGGCCGGGAGAGGTCGCAGCGGCGGTGGCAGAGGCAGACGGGCGCTGCCGGACCCCTGGCTGCCAGGTGACCTCGCCCGCCGGCGGGGAGGGGGCGATCCAGGCGGGACAGGCCAGGCCGCGGCGTGGAGTGGGGGGCGCTGGCGTCTCCCCCTGCGAGGCCTCCCCCTGTAGCCCTCCCCACTCCGCCCACGCGTGGGAGGCCGCGCCCCGCTCCGTGCCCCTCCGCTCCAGCGGGCGCGGGGCCGCCAGCCACTCGCGCGCCCTTGGGGAGCGCCGTGAGCCTGTTCCGGGCCGCGGGAGCCGCGCCCCTGCGTGGGGCAGGGCCGGCGGGGCCTCCCCGGTGAAGGCCCGTCCCCTCACCCCCTCCTTACAAAATTCCTCACAGAAAACTGCGTGGGCAGCAACCAAGCTCTCGAATTTGATCGAAAGCCCTGGATTTCTGAGGGTTACCGGAGCCAGCTAGTCCTGCTGAGCCTACACCTCTCCCTTCCGAGCTTGGGGCCCCACCACAGCTCTTTTTGTGGCTATTTCACCGGTTTTCAGTCGAGGCCTGCTTCCCAGCAGGCCCTGAAGCTGCCGCAGTAGCAGCCTAGCCTTCGGCAGAGATGCAAATAAGCCCTAACAATTAGATACCATTTTTCTGCTTTAATAAAGGAGGCTGTGCAATAAGCTGGGGGGGGTTGGGGTGGGGGTTTTGTGTGCTGGGTTGATTTTATGCAAGATGAATATGATTGAAATGAACTTTCTGTGCTCAACTCTTGTTCTTGAGCTGTTTTCACCCAATAGTGAGTTTAATGGTGATTTCCTGCACATAGTCCAGCATCACCAGCTACTTAATTACAAAGAAATGTATTTTTAACCACATGGCTGTGCTAGCTGTAAAGCCCAAGGATTGCTTTGGGAACGTGTAACGTAACATCACCCGCGACTTGAAGTTATATTTTAGTTTAAAATTACTTCATACATCTCACTTGAAATAATATATTCCATGTAAGTACCTTATTTTTAGCTGTTTCAGAAAATACAGTTAAAGATGCATTAAAGAAGGAGAAATTGATGTTTTCTTTAAATGCCTCCCTGCTTATCAGTTTACTTATAATCTTTTTCCTTATTTAAAAGCATCTTGAGGTGGTTGAAGGTTGAGCTGTTTATCTCAGTGTGGGGGACTGGAAGGGGGAAAGATGAGTTCCTTTGGACTTTATTTTCTTGTTAAAATGCACGGAGTCAGCATGACTTACAAAATAACTGAGCAACTAAAACAGAGGTGCTGTCTTGTATTGCAGAGCTAAGGGAGAACAGTCTTGCTGTTGGTAGAGTGTGTTAATTGAAAACATGTTGGCTACCAAGCTGTCCCGGCCTCTCCTGAACTTCTCTGTGAAAGCCCTGAATTTCAAGGACCCAGGAAATAGCTTCAGGTAAGTAACTTGGTGGAGAAGAAGAAAGAGTGCAATCTTGAGTAAAGCATGCATCGAGGGCTCATTTGATTTCAGTGGGATGGTTTATTTACAGAATTGCAAGATGGTTGAGGTTGGAAAGGACCTCTGGAAGTCATCTGGTCCAACCCCCCTGCTCACGCTGGTTTCCCAGGACTGTGTCCAGATGGCTTTTGAGTATCTCCAAGGATGGAGGCTCCACAACCTGCCTGGGCAACCCGTGCCAGTCATTGAGCTGAACGCAGAGGAGATAAACTCTATATACAAAGAAGGGTTGGCAACGTGTTTGGTTTTGTTTTTTTCTTAACACTTGGACAATCATATGCAGTCAAAAGTGGTTGAGTAGAGCATTAATTCAGTGTCAAGCAAGGATTTATTCCTGAATATCACCAAGTAGGCCTTGCTGCGGTGCAAGGAACTGTCATATGTTTCTGTGACTTCATTAAAGAGGCAATGAATCACATGAAATGAGAGAGAAAGTTGAGAGGGAGGGTTTGAGTGAGAAATGGAGGTGGGCTGAGTAATGAAGCTGTTTTTTTCTGAACATGAACAGAAAATTGCCTGTCTAATTCTAATTCCTAGCTCTGAAAAAAAATACCTTTTATATTGATATATGATGGGAACCCTACTAGTCCACATTCAGAGCGAGTTGAGTGCTTTCACTGGCTTTGATTTACAGCAGGGTTCCCAAACAATGGTGTGTGTACCACTAATTGTACTTAAGCCCTTTAAAAGTGGCTCACAGCCTGCTAAGCAAGCACTGCCACCCCCAGTGTTGTTTGCTGCTGTTGATAGTGGTGGCCACCATCACCGTCAAGGATGGCTCCCATAACAGGGAGTTGTAGGGACTGAAGATAGCTGTTAGAGACTTCCTATGCACACAGACATAGGCCTTTTATCTCCTATTTACTCCACACACACCAAAGCTGCACCAGCAGGAATCTGCTGTGGCCTTAAAAATACAAATTAATGCTTCACTAATTTGATAAATGAATTTTCAGGTTTTTGGGTTTTTTTACTTCTTTGGTTTTGCTTACTGTGTATTTGTGCTTTGTGCCTCTTGTACTCAGGGCAAAAATGTGGTTTTTGTAGTACCCACAAGCTGCTAAACCTGAAATGGAAATCCAACTCTTCATCTGAAAGTCAGTGTGTCGCTATACCAGTATCTTAATGCATTGAGGTAGCATTTATACTTGACTCTTCAAGCTGAGGATTGCCTTTTTTGGTGTAACTGAACAAAAACGAATGCATGGTTACAAGCACAGATTCAATTCGAGGACCATCTGTGCATTTTTAAAGTCTCAGTGTGGTCTCTAGAATTCAGTCATGCAGAATGACAAAAATGGCTCATGGTACATTAGTGTACTGTGTGGGGGCTAACATTGCATATGCATTGTAGCTGTTTCCTCTCATGACATTCTTGCTGATCAGCACCCAGCATCTATTTTATGCTCTTGCCTTCAGGTCAAGGTGGGCAGAATGTCAAGTAGTTATTTTCTGCAGGTTATTGTTGTATGGAGTGCAGCAAATCAGTGCTTGGCAGAAACAGACATGCCACTGAAAAATAAAAATCAAGTTCATGCAACTAAAAGAAATGTTACGAACATTTCCAGGCACTTTGAGACACACCAAGAAGCTTATTGTTGAGATAAAAGTTCCAAGCCAGGATTGCAGGTCAGTGTTGTTAACACAGACTTTGCCTGGGGACTGACCTTTGCAGCAATTAAATTGGCTATAGCTATTTCATGAGCTGATTGGGCTTCAAAGCTAGAAAAAGAGCTAAACTGTTGCAGGAAGGTGAGTGAACACTGTTGCCTGGATGTAAGTCAGCTCCTTTCCCACCTGGTTCAAAGCTTCTGCCCTAGCAGACCCTTTTTCTAGCCTTGTTTTCCCAAGACGCAGCTCAGAGGCCAGAGTGTCTTCAAATTACTGTTTGCTGTAGCACAGGTCACCCTGGGAGCGCCTGTGATGTCTGAGCAGGAGATAATTGTGAATGATTATGCAAATTCACTTAGAAGACAGAAGAGTGGCCTGGAAGATAAGCTCTGCCGAAGGATAGATGCTGTTAGAGGGTAGCTGAAGGACCTAAGACAGCATGATGCTACTGGTAGCATAGCTTTTCTAAATAGAATCTCACTCCCTGGAAGGCATTGTTGCTTTGCTCTGGTCTGTCTTTGTGGACATGGTTTATCTTCCTTGGGGGGAGTGAGACATGCTATGCGGAGGAGCTTCAGACCTGCAGGTATTGCTCAAAGACATAGTGTCTCTTAGCTTAAACAGTTGCATATTGCGATATGAAATCTAAGAGCTTCTAATGGGTAGTCACTGCAGAGGAAGAAGTGTCATCCAAAATGACAGAAGGGTGGAGCTGTGTGTAAAAGCAGTGAGATCCAAGCAAATTCAGCCTTAGGCTGGATATCAGAGGCAATGCCACAGCAGAATACTTCCATCAGACAAATTAATAACTTCCCCTACCCCAGCTTTGTGCAACTCTGAGCGCGTTGTTGCTGTTGGATATGAAAACACTGTACTGCCCATTTTGCAGGTGGAAGCAGCTTTGTGCCTCCAGGCTGGGAGCTATTTTAGAATTCTTGGTAATATCCAGACGGCTTCTGCAGCTGGAAATAGCATCAAGGTCTTTTCAGAAACAAATGTTTCATACTGTAGGAAACACAACAGTCTCAGACTAAGGAGAACTGTAGACTGGATTCTGTCTTCTCAAATGACAGTATACGTCATGTATATAGGCAACACTACATTCCTTTTCATGTGTATGCTGTAGCACCATGGTACAGAAAAGATATTCCATGCCTGATTGTTCTGTTTGGTTTTTTTGTAACAGGCCTGTGCAAAGATTTTGCTTCCCTCTCTTGTCCCCATGTGGCAGCCGCTCTTATGCAAGTGAAGTTGATCAGGTGAGTGTGATTGTGGTTTCCAGGAACTAGTTCTGCTGAGCTGGGGCTTTAAAATCCCTGAAGCCTGGTGACCAAATTCTTCTTTCCAATTTGCCAGAAAGACTCAGCTGGACCTCTCCAGCATACTCTGCATTCTTTCCTAGCACAGAGCTTCCATTGACGTAGCACGGTACATGCTGCTAAGGATGGAAATAAACAATCAGACTAGTGGGGTTTTTCTATTTTTGGAAATCACTCAGCAGATGAAATCTTCCACCTTAGAGTGGAGGGAATTTGCGTGACAAATTCTTAATAAAGCACTCTTTCTGGAGTATGCTTGTGTAAAGAGACGTAAATAAATCAGTGTGTCCTCACCTCTTGCTCTGGAGAGTGGCCCTCTTTAACAGCCCTTTATATGAAGGTGCTAGCTTGCCAGGAACAGTGCCATACAAAAGGAAGGGGATGTTTTGCCTTCTCATCTGTCTTGTGGCACAGAACTCAGCACTGTAGCGGTGCTGGAGTATGCACAACTTGCTCCGTAAGCCTGGGACAGAGCCTCAGAGAGGTTTACATATGGCCCTTGCATTGCTTCTCTGCTTCCAGTCCCTGTGTATGCTGGATAAAGCCAAATTTCTAGTTTGTTAAAAGAGATGAATTGGAATGAATTGCAAGTAATTATTACCTAATCCCACCCACAGCAGCACCTTGCTGCATGTGTACTTGTTGCTGCTGGAATGTCTGACACACTGTGCAATTTTTAACCTGTCACTTAACTGCTGTCTCTCTTTGAGTTAGAAGAAGGGGTTTGGAGAAGGAAGGAGGTGTACTTCTATTTAAATTGTAAGCTGGAAAAATAAGAAGACCAAAACACAAACAAAAAGACTGATGACCAACTGGTCTTCATTTCAAATATTAAACCCACTTGATTCTGCTTAGCTTTTAAAACCCATCACTAGAGGGTTTACATGCTAGAGAGAGAAAGATGAGTGAGAAGTTGGTAAGGTTAACCCATACCCTTTCTTCATTCAAGCTATCTTCCCCACGCCCTATGGGCTGCATGGCATAGAATAGTTGACTTCTGCCTGCTTTGAACAGTAGGAACAGTTCCTACTGAAGGGAAAACATGTCTTGGGAGCTGTGGTATATTTTCAGATTTCAAGATGTATGTGAACTGCCAGGGGATGGTGATTGGCTTGGGTCTCTTTGCCACGGGAGCCTGCCAGAGGTGCTGAACTTCTCTTTTATTGGGAGGACAGTGATCCTGCCTCACTGGAGTGAACTCAGTATGAAACCTCCGTTTCTTGTCTTCAGGAGGCACAGGGTGGCAGTAGCTGGCAATGAGTGTAGAGAACGTCCCTGGAACGGACTGCTCCTGGCCAAGGACATGGTTTTGTTCTGTGCGTTGCAAATCACTGATTTCAAATACTCAATTCCAGTGTGTTTTGTTCCGTTCTGTTTTGCAGATTGGCAGCAGAGCTGTGCTTATAACTGGCTGTGACTCAGGGTTTGGATTTGCCTTGGCCAAGCACCTGCATGCCAAAGGCTTCATTATTTATGCTGGCTGCCTGCAAAAGGTAGGGGAAACAAAAACTGTATTCTTCACCTGTGGCACGTGCACAGACACATAGCAAATCCCATCTTCCCTCTCCACTCTGCACAGCTTTCGACCAAGGAGAGAGAGGGTGGTTGGTAGCCCAAAGGGAAGACACAAGTGCTTGAATTTGATAGGGCATAACCTGGTCTAGACCAGAACCAGGACTGAATGGTGCCTAGGGAGGTTCTTATTTGAATCACAACACTGTGGTCTGTTCCATTGGAACGCCACATCTAATTTTATAGGCTTATCCATAAGAAAATTTTGTGATCAGGTTGAGTCTGAACCTTTGACTTTGCTCTCAGACTATACATATTTACACAGGGTTTATTTTGATTAATTGTGGCATACACCAAGCCACTAGTGATTTTATGGCGTGTGGTATGAGCATATTTTTCTATATTCATGAGTACAGCCATGCCTCAGTGTGTATTGAGGGTCTCCTGAAATCACTGTGACAGCAATAGAGTTCCACTCGTGCAAATGAGAGCAGAATCAAGCCACAAATAGCTTTGTGACGCAGTCTTGATACTCTGTAGGAGCGCTTCGTATGGCAGAGATGCCTGGTCATGGAGAACAGGAGAGAGCTTCAGCCTCTCTTTCCTTATGAAGCACTGCACTCTTTTTGGCTGCATAGCCATTTCCCAAGAGAAACAAACTTACTCCTCGGGATATCCTGGGGTGGGTCAGTTATTTTGATACTAATCTTTTAGCTCACTCATCACTATTAGATGTGTCTTGAATAGTTATATTATTTAAAGAGAACTTGTCAGGTGTTTTTTAATGTTATCAATACTCTTCCTGCTGTTAATTTTTTCCATTATTACTAAGTTTTTCTTAAATTATTAGTTTCTTTCTCCTGTGTTTTTTCAAAAGAGAAGTTTGTGTTTCAATATCTCTGTCCCTTGTGGTGTCTCAGCTTTGGGTCAAGGTTTATTTGTTAGCCTGGGCTCCCTCTACAGGCTTCACAGCAGAACAAGACACTTCTTATAAACTGCTGCTTCTCAAAAGGTGTCAAGAGGAGAGAGGGTAGATGGGTACTTTTTTGGCAGATGTTTCTACTCAGCTTTTGTAACTAAAGATCAACATTAGAGACCATAAGGACGTTGCAGACTTAAAACCCACTGTTTAGAATAATAGCCTGCCTCTGTGTTGACAGGAGCCAAAAATTACAGAGCTGCAAAGTTACTTCTGGGTTTCACTTCCTCTGTCTGAGCTGCCAGAAAAACCCAATTTTCTGTGAGCATGTCTCGTCACTGAAACCTCCCTTCCATTTTGGTGTTTTCAGTATTCATTCTACTGAATGCATGTTGGTGGAAAATCTTGGCCTCTGACAACTTTAGCATAAGCTGACATGCAGCAGCATGCCAGCACTCTTTTAGGCTTTGATCAATATTTATTTCCTCGCCAAAAATCAGCAGAAAGCTTTGCTGTATTACTGTGTAATTAAATATTGCTTCTTTAGCTGGACTCGCATCCATCTTCCAAAAATCTGTGTGACTATGGCAAGACTGGTAACAGCAGTTGTCATCAGAAAAACACTGTAAAATGCCAAAGCTCCTTAGTTAAAAGTTGGCCTCCTGTGTGTCTTCAGGACATATACTTTATTTAGAACTGTTCTGTAGAACTAAAGCAACTCCAGGAGACTGAGCTGATTTATCATTGTGGCACAGGTTTCACTAGCAAAACCATAAGCAGAATTCTGATCAGAGTGTAGTTATTGCTGGTGCTGATTTTAGGGGCAGGAAAAAGCCTGGTGTGGTTTTAGATGTTAGACAGAAGTGGAGGTAGAAATAAGAAGCATCATCTTTTGCTTGGGTATATTTGACCTAGCCCTGACAGAGAGGAAATGACTATGAAACTTGAGTGTTATTTTCATGGGACTGTTTTTCTCAGCACACCTGCACGTCAGAAGCATACTCCAGCTTGGGGAGCCATCACGTCCTCAGGATATGCACTGTTCTGAGGAACGTCATGTCCTTATTGCATATTAAAAGTGTGTGCAGTGCTGACTCTTCATCAGGAAAGGTTTCCTAGAGTGGCCAGATCCTGAGCGCCTGACTGTATTTCTACAGAAGGAAACCTGAGAGAGGTGTTTAGAGTCACAACTGAGGGGAGTCCAAGGGTGGATCTGGGCTAATGGTGTGCTGTTTCACACACAGTTTCTTCCTAACATTTTCATTGGCAAATACATTCAAGTGAGAGTTGTGTTGATCTTTCCTTGCCAAAAGACAGTGGTAGACTGGATCCAATGAACGATCACGCTGCAGCTGTCTTATTTTTTCCTCTTTGGTTAATAGCTGGAGGAGCCAGCTGACACAAGATGAAGAAGGTATTTTTCCATCAGTATCTGTTACCAGTGGACATATGTGATGTTTGTCACGGCTGTCAGGAGTGTGGTGGAACCCCTGTTTGCTTTGCTTTGTGTGCTCAGGCCTGCTGGGGCTTGCAGGGAGATGAGATGGCAGAGGTTATCTGAGCAAGCCAGCATGCAGGGCAGTTACTGTAGGGCTCAACAAGAGTGCTCAGAGCCACAAGGGTGTTAAATACCACTTCAAAGGTACACTGATAAAGATAGAAGCTGAAGCCTATGGGCCCCAGAGGGCGACCATGGGAAGAGGAAGATGAGGCAGCAGTGTGCTTTTTCAGTATGCAAGAGCTGGGCCCTCTTGCCATGGGGACAGTGGACCCCTGGTCTGACAGCAGAGATGTACTGGTCTCTTGGTATATAGCATGAGACAGTCCTTCCACTGCTGCGTATGGGCCCAGGGGTTGTGGGACAGGCTGCATCCCGTGCCAGGAGAGCATGACACAATCACAGGGTGCCTGACTTAAACACCACCCATCCACCCTATCTGAAGAGCCAAGCAGCCCTGTGGGTCTGGGTAAATGCCCGGAGTCCAACTCTTGGCCAGGATCACAGCCCCAAGAGTCTCTGTCCAAGCACGCAGCTGTGTGTGAGTGGGAAGGCAGGAGGGATGTTGGCTTGCTGAGCCAGCCCTTACAGGGAGGAAGAATAGGATACTGTGAAGGCCCCAGTAGAGTTTATGAAGCCTCTGAGGCTGGTGTGTTGCTGTGGCCGAGATTTTGTAGCACCTTGCAGACCTGGGACTGGGGAAAGAAGCACCTTGGCCTTATTGTTCTTCCTCTTCCCTTTAGCTATATCTGCTCTTCCCAAGAGACTTGCATGCTTGCATTTGCTGATTCCCAATTAGTGTTCCCACATGTGCCACTTGTATGCTTTTCAATGCTTTGTCATACACACTGACTTCGGCACCACACTGCTTTTGAGTGAGCAACAAATGGCACAAAACTCTACTTTGAGTCACCATTAAAAGCAAACACCACTAAGCTGTGCATGGGACTTTTAACTGCTCCATTTTGTATGCATTATGCTTCTGTGTGAAGAGAATGCAGCAGATGCCTTCTCTTAAGGACAAACACTAACTGGTATTAACAGTCTGCAGTGGAATAAGGAAGGGTGGCGAAGAAGACAGAGGTGACATCAGGTACTTAAGTTAGTGAACTGTCTGTGAGCATAGCGGGTAAGCCCAGGAATGAGAGGAGCCAAGAGGTGTTTTGGAAGACCAGGTGGCACAGAGACAGGGGTGTGTATGGCCACCCTTGTGTGGTATGTAATGCGTGATGTCTGAAGGGGACTCTGACTTTGCAGGGGCAAAAGGACAGCCTGGGTTCAGACTGCAGAGATGAGCACCATCTCATTGACAACTGACCACTGACAGTCTCTGACAGGGAGTGCCTATGGCTCGAGGTGTTTAGAATGAGCTTATGTCATTCATCTGTCAGGAAACAGCCCTGACATGAAGAACTGACCTTTTCCAGGTCAGAGGAAAAAAAGTTATCCAAAAAAGCCTTGTCTATCACACCTGCCTTGTAAAAGCTCAGGAGTGAATGATGCTTGCCTGCTGATGCTGACACAGCGAGTGGGGATGCCTGGAGGCTTGAGTGATAGAAGCCGAAGGGTTGAGCACCCATCAGATGATCCTGTGCGACACGCTCCATGGCTAGCCTGTTAATGGAGAGTAAAAGACTTCTAGTGAGGGATGGCCTTGTAGGGGACAGAGGCAGTTTCTTAGACAGGGATGTTCCTAAAACGCGATTATTTTCAGAGCTAGACTACACCATCCTCTACAAAAGCACCCTGGAGTGGCCAGCACAGTCCAGTAGCTTATAACCATGGGAGTGATTCAGGGATAGTCCGAACTCATTAATATCCCATGTCTGTGTCCTGGAAGCATCACAGCTAGGGGGTTCACCGCTCTGAAGTAACTAGCTCTGGGCATGGCAGCCTTGTTGCTAGCAGCATCTAGGCCACGTAAAAGGTATCTCAGGGCTTGGCCGCAGTAACATGGCTGGGCTTTGAGTGGATATGTGTATACTGGGGGAATCTGTTCTGAGCTGAGAAGAAAGGAGTGGAGATGAGAAATGGGGGTGAGAAAAAGCTCATGGGGGAAGACCGAGAAGAGAGCAAGATGCTAGAAAAGACGCCGAGGGGAATTGTTAGCAGGCAAGCTGGCCAGGCGTGTGATGATTGGACTCTGTAAGATCCATTGGAGGCAGTAGTTAGGTTTCCAGGCAGTGGGAGCTGTGTGTGTAGATCAGCTGAAGGGAGAGAGCAGTGGGCAGGCAGTCTCTCTTCTAGAACTGTCACTCCCAGAGCTGGCAACGTGACTGAGAAGCACGTGCAACATACATGTGCAGCCACTCACGGGCTATTTTATACCATACCCCTGACAAGCTATTTGCTGTGCCCCACATGAAAGCCAAAGTGAGGACAGCATCACATTCCCACCACTGCGGTAGTGGGGCATAGCTTGATCTTGGGAGCTCATACTGAGCAGAAGTTGCCTTGCTGGGGCAGATCCATCTCTGGCTGCTTTCTTGGTGGTTGAAGCAGTTTGTATTGGTTGACTTGGTGGCAGGGCTCGTGGTCAGATGGAGATGGTCAAGGGATGGTGTTCCACTGCAGGAGCAGCCCTGTCTGTTCCCCTTCCTCTTAGAGCTGCAGGACTGTCCTGATTATTCTGTGACTGCCCTGTGCACTCTCTTTTGCTTGATTTGATGGTCGCTATGCATTTGATCTTCTACACAAGCTCCTTGGCCAGATTCAAACCAGCACTTTCTTCACCTCTAGGACAAGGGAGATGGTGGCTCCAAGGATCTGGACAACATGAACAGTGATAGAATGAGAACTGTACAGCTCAATGTTTGTGACAGCAAAGAAGTGGACCGAGCAGTGGAGCACGTGAACAGCAGCCTGGAGGACCCAGAGAAAGGTAGGTGCATGCAATGGGCTCTAAGGTTTCATAGATGGCAAGAGCTCCCTCAGCTGGGCTCTGAGAGCATTTTCAGGGCATATTTCAAAAGCTGAGCATATGATTGAAGAGCACAAAGCTTTGAGGAGCAGCAGCACACAGAGCAAGTGGCCTGTTTAAATGTTGTGCCATATCAGAAAGCAGTTTCCCACTTAACACACCATGTACAAAGAAAACTGCTTTTTTCTCCACTAGCTCCTATAGGGACATTAGCTGAAATCAGGGTAGTGTTGAAGGCCCTGGGATTAGTCCTTTGTTCCTGTGACCAGAAGTTTATTATGGTGACTCCTTTTATGTTGTAAAACCTGGCCAGTGCCCAAAGACTTGGGGATTAGCAATGGAAATGTCTCCCCCAAACTTTCAAAAGGCAAAGGAAATAGAGAGGTTTTCCAAAGGATTTCCCATGAAGACAGTTGAGTGTCATTAATGCCATTGCAGATATTTCCTTATATTACATATTTCAGAGTTCGGGGTGTAGCTGTAACTGATTTCTTAGCCTGCATACCTCATTCTGCTGAGGTGAAGACAGCAAATCCTACTTTGGAACTGTGAAAATCCTAGTTGCTCATGCATTCCTTTCCACCCTTCGGTGAACTAAATTTTTTCTCCTAAAGAACTTCCACACTTCAACCCATGAAGGTTGTTTAAAAGCAGAACAACCAGTAATGTTTTATTTTGGATTTTGCATAAGCCTATTTCTTTTACTTTATATTCAATTTTTGTATATGGGTCTTCTATTTAATTTAAGTTTTCTAGCCCTGTATTCTCAAGCATAGGCCAGGATGAAGTTACCTTTTCTGGGCTGCTGCTGAGAACACAGATCTGGGCACAGTCAGTCAACAGATAACAGTGAGTTTTTCTAAACAGCAGAGAGAACCCGTCCCAGACCTTTCCCAGTCTGTTTCCTCTGCAACTAGAATATTATAAGAATATATTTCATTCTATTCATTTTATTCCAAATTTCTTTTAGATTTTTCTTTTCATTGCCAAATGAGTTGGTAGCTTCAGTTTTTGTCATCTTGGTTGCAGCAGAATAAGAGGGAGAGGCTGTGGCATGTGTGCCCACCCGTGTCCACATCTCCCTTCCCAGCGTTGCAGACATTCTAGTTCTTATGGTGACACAAGGGATTTTACTTTGAAAGAATTACTCTTCTGTTTATTACAAGGTCTTTCCTATTCTTACTATTTGCATTTAGAGACTACATTTTGATTGTTTTAAAAAATCCTGGTGGATAAAAAGAGAATGGCAAGGAGAACAGCTTAGACAAGGCTGAAGTTCTCTGTTTGCTGGCCCAGAACTTCCCGGGAAGCCTTATTCACAGTACTTTGTGGCCACAGTGTTGGGCAGTACAGGTAGATCCTGATTGTGGTTACATTTACTCAGGAGGCTGAGGTTCACTCTGGGCTCTCTTCTGTCTGGCTTTCATCTTTACAGGTTTTAATGAAAAGCTCTGTTGTGTGGCCCCATAATCTATTAGCAAGGCCTCTTCCAAGCTGCTCTCATTAGCATCCCACAGGGAAAGCTTTCTGCTTGATTTTGTCTTCCAGGACTCTGGGGACTGGTTAACAATGCTGGGATCTCCACATTCGGAGAAGTAGAGTTCACCAGCATGGACACCTACATGGAAGTAGCTGAAGTGAATCTGTGGGGAACTGTGCGAACCACCAAGGCTTTCCTCCCACTCATCCGGAGGTCAAAGGGTGAGTGATCTCCTCTGGACTGGCACTCCCTGGAGCAGGTCCCTGTCCTGCTCCACGTCTTGCTGTGTTAGAGGCCAAAAGGTCTGTTAAGCTTCCCTCTGCATCGTTGGCCACCCTCGTACCTTTACAGACAGAATGTAAGCCACAGCATACACACAAATGACAGATTTCCTAACTGCTCTGAGTTACGCAGCAAAGCAGCAGTCCTGAAAACCAGTTATTATTTCTCTTTCCCATCTGTGCTGCCTTCTCCTGCAACATCCCACGCAAGATCTAATCTGTCATACCTTCTTTTACCTGTTCAGAAGCTGCAGCTCACCATATATTCCAGTGCCAGGAGCAATCCTCCCCTCTATACAAAACCAGCTGTGCCAGTGCTGGGCAGGGTGGGCAGCAGCAGTGTACAATGACATGCATCTTGCAGGGAAGTTGTCAGCTGTGCGCTGTGTTACTGTGGGAGCTTGTAACCTATGAGAGGTGGGGTTTGTACAGGAAAGGAACACAGACCTGGAGCTCGCATGGGTCTCAGCAAAAGGGGCAAAAGCTTTCCTGTACCGGGGCCAACTACCTGACTAAATGAGAATATTTTTTACACTTGAGGCATTCACAGACATTAACAATGTTAGTTTTGTGGTCCTGTACTGCAGACCTGGGGGCTGTATGTGGCCCAGGGAGCATTTCTTACACCATGGAAAGGTACCCACTTCTGTGGTCAAAGTTTCTCTTTCTAACCCAACTCAGCAATTGAGCGCTGATAGAGCAGAGAACTGCAACCTCTGATTAGACTGCAGCATCCACAGTCTCCTACCATCAGTCTCCCCAGCCAAAATGGATGGCTTCTGGAAAGGAGAAAGACCTCAGCTCTGTGCCTGAGGCCACAATCCAGCTGTCACACAGAAAAGGGTGCACTGGACTTAGACTGCTCTGCCATTTGTGGTGCAGAAGCAATCCATTCCTTTTTAAGAGGCAGACACTGTAAGCCACCATTGGGCTCCTAGATTTTGTGCCTTTTGACTTGCAAATAAACAGACTCAGCCTTGGTGCCAGAGGCTTTCTCTGCTGCAGCTTCCTCTTGTCTGGGCTCAGCCCTGACTGCTGCTGAGCAATCCTGTTTGCCACTGTGCAGGTTCTGTCCGGCGTCTTCTCTGTTCCCTGTAGCACTGAGCTTTGTGTGTCACCGCGTGCCTGTGCCCTCAGGTACAATGAGCCAGGGAGCACAAGCATGGGCTTGTTCTCCTGCCTGAAGGCCATTGCATAGGGCAGCAATGCACAGATAGAGCCACCAGCAGGTCTGCCAGGCAGCCCTTGCAGATATGCAGTGGGTGGGTGTATGCACGTTTGGGAATCTGTTGAGTGGTGTGTGGTGTTTGTCGGGTATCAGCTTTGGATGATGCCACAGTATGGTACCACAGCTCAGCCGTGCTTTGCCTGGCCTCTGCCTAGGTCGTGTGGTGAACATCAGTAGCATGATGGGTCGGATGGGCAGTCCTGCCCGGTCACCGTATTGCATCACCAAGTTTGGCGTGGAAGCCTTCTCCGACTGCCTGCGGTATGAAATGCAGCCCCAGGGAGTAATGGTCAGCATTGTGGAGCCTGGCAACTTCATCGCTGCCACCAACCTGTACAGCCCCGAGCGAATCAAAGCCATAGCCGACAAAATGTGGGACGAGCTCCCTGAGATAGTACGCAAAGACTACGGCAGGAAGTACTTCGATGAGCAGGTCAGCAAGATGGAGACGTACTGCAACAGCGGCTCGACAGACACCTCGCCGGTCATCGAAAGCGTTGCCCATGCGCTCACCTCCACCACCCCCTACACCCGCTACCACCCCATGGATTACTACTGGTGGCTGCGCATGCAGATCATGACACACATGCCTGCCGCCATCTCAGATCGGCTCTATGTCTATTGAGGCCTCACGCTCCTAGGCTACCCAGGTGGGAAATTTGTTTTAAAGAGAGCATTGTACACACTTCCCATTAGTTGTTTTTAAATTTTTCTAACCTCATTTCAGAGTACTGTATTTTAGCTCTAAAGGGTTCATTTAAACATCTGACATAAGCTAAAGGGCAGTAACTTGCAAGGGATGCTTCATAGGCAGGAATATGTTATGTTTGTGCAGGGACATTGATTCTTTGCTATTTATTTCATGTAATCTTTTTCTTTTTTTCACCTCAAACGTCAGGTTAAATCATTATTTAAACTGCAATTGCTCGGAATTGTTTTCAGAATAATTTCTGCTGATGGCTGAACACAGTCTTCACAGTTCCTGCCTAGGATGCAGCCTTCACACCATAAAACAGAGGCCCTCCATGCTGTAACAGCAAACCACTGCCTCCTGATGACAGTGTCCAACAGACTTTTCCAGGCCTGGTCACAGTAGCCCAAGGCAGAGCAGAGACTTCTTTAATTTGAGGATCAGAACTCAAAATGCTCGAGATGCTGAACTGACCAACTGACCCTGTCCCTTTCTCTCTTAGAATTATACTGATGAAACCTTAGAGAAAAGGAACCAGTCTGCTTTTCTTGCATGCTTTCTCGCAAAGGAGTTCAATGATCCAGGGACTCAATCCTGCAGACCTTTCCCACAGGAGTTTCTTACTCATATGAGCATTCCCATGAATGTGAGCAGCTTTACGCATAGGACCGCAGGCATCAGGATTGGCCCGTAGTAACATTTCTCTTCTCTTTAACAGTAATTGAACATCAACTCCAGACTTCGTTTGGAGAAGAGTTTCACTCCAGCTCCTATAATTAGTGAGGATCACTGCTGAGCAGAGGGAAGCAGGGAGGTTGTAGTCACATCAGTGAATGCCATTCTCACCAGGGACCTCAGTGCCACACCGAAGTATTTGTACAGCACCTTGCACAGAAGGGCCTCAACCCTGACTAGGGCCTCCAGGCACTATTGTAGTGCAGGTGATGGTAACAGAAATAACTTCCATGGAAGGAGTCACTGAGCTGAAATACATCTAACATGACATAAATCTAACAGAACGTCCATGACAATAAAGTTAACTTTAAGAGCAGTTTTGTTTCCATGATGGTTGTTTACATGTCTGAGAAACATTTGTTTTGTACTGTAAGAAAAGAAAAAAATCCATAAAAAAATCCTTTCATAGGAAAATGCAGAAAGAGTTATTTTTTTTTTAAGCTTGAAAGGCAAAAACCAAACAAGTAATTAAAATACCATTGTTAGCAAAGTTAAGAGAAGGGATCTCATGCGCTCTAGTAACATACCGTGACATGATCAAACTCCTTTGGCTTAATAAACGTATACATGAATGGTAACAAAATTCAGAGGCTCCCTCTCTATTTTTTTAATATTTAAGGTGAAAAGCTTACATTTGTTACTGGTAGTTTTTTTAATTTGGTGAGGTTCATCCCTGTTCTGCATGCACACTGCATTCAGAGGCTGATTTGCAGTCTTGGGCTTTCCATGTCCATGTTGGATAGTGCAAGACTTCCTATAGGAGTACCAGATATATCCCCCATCTCGTGACAAATATGCCAACCCCTGGACTCTGTGTATTCACAGCGCTTCAACCTGCGTCTGTACTGGACTCCCACAGCTTACAAAGCATTATTATGGATTACTCCCAGGGCATGGGAAGAGACACTGAGTTCTGAAGAGGGGAGGGGGATGGCGGTGATTCAGCAGGGCAGGCACACAGCCGGTCACCAACAGACCCAAAATAAAACCCTAGGAGAGACTTGCTGACTTTGTGATCTTCTCCAGAGTCCTAGCAGTGGTAGCTGCATCTTGTGGTACAGGGCAGACTATTGCCTCATTTTCCAGTAAGTGGACTTCTTTGGGACAAAAGTAAGAGCAAAACCCAGCAGGCATGAGAGCAACTTGCAACGCAGAGTGAAACACCTGGATAACAATTTTTGCTGCAGGTGACACAACAGAAAGAGAAGAGCCTTTACAAGAAAAGTTTTTGTAGTCAAAAATTAGCCCCAAGATGCTAAGTAACACAAAAAATCATGTAGTTCTGCTTGGGAAGCAGGGTCCCAATTCTACACAAGCTGCTCGGTTTTTATACAGACATCAATGAAGTTAGATATGGAAAAGACTGAGTGCGCAGCCGAGTTCTCTCAGTTTAGCTCAGAGACCCCCGAGAGCAAACGTAGCAGGCGCTTAACAGCACCACGTTCATTCCCAGCCAGAAAGATAAAGCCAAGTAGCAATAACTGCGCTCATGCCTACACATCTCCTCTGGAGGCTTCTGAACCCTTTTGGATGAGGTGCCCACAGGAGCTCTGAGGCCGTGCCACCGCTCCGGGGCCGGAGGAGGAGATGTGATGGTACTGCTGCCCCGCAGGTGATTCATGGGGACTGTGTGGCCAAGTACAACAGGGAGGCGATGCTCAGGTTGCTGCTCTGCACCACGGGCATTCTTTAGGTTTCTGTGTGAGTTTCCCTGACACTGGAAGTTTGGTAGCTGATTCGAGGTCAGGAGGGCAGCAAGCTGGCTAGTTTTCCTGCTGGGATCTTGGCAATCCCATGATTTCAGGGTTTGCCCTGAGAAGCGCATTAAGAGCTAATCCCCTCTGGTTTTGTGTGTCTGTCTTTGCTATGCTGTGCACTCTAGGTCCTGCCTGCATGATGCCACTGTGGCTCCTGGAATAGCTTCACCCCACTAAGTTTATTAGAAAAGTAGAAGAAACAGAAGCTTAGCAAAAGAGGACTTGTCTGGGCACCTGATCCTCTGCACTCCCAGAGCTGCCTCACTGGGAGCTTCTGCCCCCTCAGGAGGAGATGGAGAGCCCGGAGGGGTCAGTTTGCAGTGGTGTCCACCTCTGGGCTCTAGCCTGATCCCAGCTGGCTGGAGGGAGGGCTTGCTCTTCCCAAATTTCTTGCTGAGCAAAGATGGTTGGCAATGATGCAACAGATCTCACCGTGCAGCATCCCTTGGGCAACCTGGAGTTAAAAATAACTTTCCCAAGTGTGGTGGGAGGCAGCAGAGATGGGGTAATTTTAACTACAGCTGTTACATCTTGTTCTGAGCCTTAATGAGGACATCATGAAGTCCTACCCACTTCAGAACTTTTTGCTCCTAGTGATGAGGGTGGCGAATGCTGCTTTTGAGGCCAGGAATTAGTGACTGTGTATTGCCACGTTATCTGGATGAAGTGCAGTGATTTCCCAGTAAAACGGAAACTCATCTCACAGCCAGGAATTCACACAGCTGTAGGAGAGCTGATCCCATGCCCGTGCCTCAGCTCCCGTGTCCCAGCAGAGGTCTGGCCTGGGCTCCCACCCCGGGCAGACACCTCAGCCCCATGAGTCTGGCTGAGATGTGGTCCTGGGCTGGCGGTTCAGAAGCAGGACTGCTCTGGGTGCGGAAGCAAGGAAGGGACCACTTCAGTTCAGGCAGTGTTAAATTGCTGAGTGCAGGGTACCTGCCCCAATTGAATTAAATATAACTATTAGATAGACACTGAATTAAATATACGAGTGGCTCAGTTGCTGAGCCACAAAATCAAATCCCTGTCTGTACTGAGATGGGGCTGAAGCCAAGGGGCCTTGCTCCAAAGTGTATGTGCAGCTGCTGGCAGCTGAGGAAGTATGGCTTTGAAAAGAAAATGTCTTTCCAGGAAACATGAAGGGAATCGTACACATAACTCACAGATCTGATGACACCTCCCCAGGGAGATGCCACTCAGGAACACAGCTCTGGGGTCTCTCTTCCCTCTTTCCCAACAGCGATCAGCGATGCAGGGCTTGCCGTGCAGCCTTGGGGTGCTGCAGACTCACACCAGTGCTCCCCCGTGCGAGATGGAGCCCAGGCTGGTACCACCAAAGCAGGACGTGGCAGGCGGCAGCAGCACCTCACGAGGGAGGGCTTCATCCTCACCAGGAACGAGTGCAAGAAGGGGGAGATGCCAGGGCCAGGAGCAGCCCCTGCACCCGTCAGACGGAGGGCAGGTAGTGCTGGCCGTGCCACTCCTTGCCTGTCACCACCCGTCACCTGGACATCACAGCCCTCGCTGGGTGAAAGGGATGCCGTGAATGTGCCCTAATTTTGGCAGTCAGCTGTGGTAGCACAGGGTCCGTCAGCCGGACAGACCGACTCCCTGGAGCAGGCTCATCA
The DNA here is from genome assembly GCA_018403395.1 of Gorsachius goisagi. Lineage (NCBI taxonomy): Eukaryota > Metazoa > Chordata > Aves > Pelecaniformes > Ardeidae > Gorsachius > Gorsachius goisagi. Next base: position 30,735 of record BOSO01009290.1, on the reverse strand, counting down.
TCACCCCCTGCCAGAGAGCGGTGAGGGTGGCAATGACAAACACGGGCGTCCCAGCTTGGCCTACGCTACCGAGGGCTTGCACCCACAACCACACAGAGAGGGACATTCAGTGGCATAGATGCTGTTCTGCAGCTCCCCTCACCCGGTGAGGAACAAGTGGAGGTAGTTGTCTACCACCTCCTACCTTCCAAAGGGCCCCAGGACTTCAGGACTGCCTGGAAAATCGCAAATCAGGCTGCTCCGCTCCCCAAGCCAGGAGGCAGCTCACTGCGGTCTGTGGGGAGCGTGGGGTGAGCAGTCTGGCTAAGATGTAGGTTGCTATCTTAAAATATTTTTGCTAACACAGTGTTTTGTTTGCTACTGAGTGTGGTTATTTGAAGATGCCTTGTTGTCAGCATCTGTCCCCAATCACAAATGACTCCCTCTGTCCTTCTGGGACTCTGCCACCGTAACGAACTGGAAGAGGGAGTGGACCTGGCTGCAGGATCCTCCAGTCATCCTCTCCCCTCCCTTCCCTAGCACAAGATCGTGTAATTATTTGTGGGATATGGAACAGCCTTAGCAGAAAAGCTTGGGAGACCTGTTCTCACCTACCACATGAGTCCTAGGGAAGCAGAGCTCTCCTGAGGTGGGGGCACTCCAGTTTCACAGCCATGCAGCAAGCGGGTTGTCCCACCCGCAAACTGGTTGGGATCAGAGACTATGGTGGCAAGGAGCTGTGCCCTGGGAACCACGACCTCACCCCAGACAGGTGCAGCCCTTGGCAGGGACTTCAGCCCATCCTCCCTTTGCATTTCTAACAAGCTTCAACGTGCTGGTATTTGCTCCCCTCACTGCTTACCTCTCCATCAGCATATGGGGCCAGGCACTGACAAAGGGTCATGCCTTTCCTAAGGGAAAAGAGGACATAGAAGACTAAAAACCCCCTCCTGGGCTTGCACAGGTGTTCATCCTTGAGCACAACCTTACTTTATTTTCCAGCTGGAATCACAAGCTGGGAAGTAACAGGAGCCTGCTCTCCCCCTCCCCAAGTACCCTCACACCAAACCCCCAGGATGCTCCTTGCCAGAGCTGGGGGTGAAAGTGTAAATGTTCCCATTCTCATTTCTCCCTTGGCTGTGAATGTCAGAGCACTGACATAAAAAATGTGGTAATATCCGGAGCGATCACTGCAGTGGTATTTCTGACTTTGCCTGGAGCAGGATGGACTATAAATCTTGCAGAGATAACATGTTGCCACAGAGCCTTCCAGCCAGTTTTTCAGGCCTCAGGAATCTAAACGCTGCCGGTGCATCTGAACCAGCCCAGCCAGGGCTGGGCATTGCTAGCCCAGAAAGCAGCAGCTTCTGTGGTACCCACGAACACAGGGTGAGTATTTGCTGCCTCCCCGATCGTGAGATCTTGGAGATGGTGTGGGAAGCCCTACCAGGATCCAATCCACAACACGGTGAATTTGGGGTATTTGTTGTCGCAAGACTGAAGGTATAACTAACTGGTCTGAAGGAGAGACCAGGAAAAATTACAAAGATTGGTCATCAGAAGCTTTGAGTTATTGTCATTGTGTCACCTCTGGATCTACACTAAGAAAGATCTTTCTCCCTGATGGATCATCAGGACCTGACCAGCCCCACCTGGGATCACCTGCCCTGCCCATGCCCAGGATCCCATTTTAGCCCTGCCTGGGGCTATTGATCCCTGCTCTAGGGGTCCTGCAGGATGCTGATCTTTAGCCCTACTGGGCTGGCTTGACCCCTACCTGTACTGCTGTTCAGGGGAACAGCAGTACCCAGGGTGGGAGATGGATCTGCCCTGATGGAGATGCTCCTGGCAGCCCTGATACTGCTTTTGCTCAGCCTGCTGCTCCTGGGAATAATCCCGGTGGGACTGGGAGGTCACCCCCCCTCTCCTTGTTCTGCTTCTTGCTGCTGCAAGGTCCCTGCTGTCTCCTGCAGCCGGTCGACGTGCCTGCACTCAGCAGAGGGTGCTGGATCAGCAGGAGTGGAGGGAGCTGCTTTCCTCTGGCTCACCAGCACTTTTTCTAAAGCTCCTCTGGATGCCACTCTGCTCCCTGCCTCTCTGAGCCTGCTCCGTGGGTATTAAGCCACACTTGGCAGAGACCTCTGCAGCTGAGGGAATCGCCCTCCACCCCACAGAGACAGGGATTTGCATGCCGTTTGCTGATGCTGTGGGCCAGTTCTGCCTCTCTGTGTTACTGAGGAGTTTTCCATAGCACCGAATCCCCCAGCAAGGAGCAATGTGCTGTTATTCCAGCTTACCCGTGGTGGAGCAGTGCTTCTTGCTGGCGATGCTACTGGCATGCCTGGAAAGCGGGGCTCTGTGCAGGAGAGAGGGGACCAAACTCCCTGGCCCATCCCACCCTGCTGATACCACTGCTGCCCGAGCAGCATCCCCCAGGGATGCAACCCTTCCTCCTCATCATCCCTTGCTTCCTTCTGAACCCTTTGTTTCTCAGCTTCTGGGAGATCCCTCAAGTTAATTGCTTGGCTGGATCAATACACTTCCAGCTGTGCTCTGGCACTAATCGGTGTGGGGCTTGGAGGGGCACATGCCCTCAGGGGGTCTGTGAGCAGCTCCCAGGCTCCTCTTGGCAGTGGCCGTGTCTTTGTCACGGTGTGTGTGGCTGTTGTCAGGCCAGGCTGCCATTGCTCTGCATCGAGGGGCTCACCAGTGTGGGGGTAACTGGTGCGTGGGAAGCCCTGGCAGGCGCAGGTCAGCGCCCCTGTGCTGGGTGATGTGTTCAGGGCTGGGGAGTCGGTGGCCCAGTGGGTGACTGCAGGAGCAGTGACACCCCTGTGTTTTGCAGCGCCCTGGGGGTGCCCAGCCTGCATTTTGTTGCTGAAAGGAAGACAGAAATGCATAGGCAAGGTGCCTATTGAAAGATTTTGCTCAGCTGTAGCTTCCTATCCAAAATTGTTTCTGTGCCTGGGAGACAGTGACCATCCCTGGCTGAGCTCTCCGAGTGCTTGGTACCAAGATCTGGGGATGCAGCTGGAGCTGGTGGCCCCTGCGCTGGGGAAGGTGAACCGCTGGCCTGGACATCAAGAGCACCTCAGGAGGTTGGTAGACTTTTTTTTTTTTTTTCCTCCCCTGCTGTTCCTTAAAGCAAGATTCCCTCACAGACTTGGCTGGGCCGGGACCATGGTGCCGATGGGAGGTGTGGGTGGGTGTGCTGTGGGGGCAGCACGGCACTGGGGTGCTGTGGGGTGAGATGGGCTCATGGGGGTGTGGCAGAGGTGCCGTGGGGGACAGCATGGCATCTCAGGGAGTCTGCGGGGGCACCGGACAGCCTGCTGCAGGATGGCTGTGAGTGTGCATGGCTGAACCATGAGTTGCTGCGCACTCCCAAGGGGTTTGGAAATCTGAAGCAGCCCTGCCTGCAGCCCAGCCAGGGGTGGCAGGCAGCGGTCTCACTCCGAGAATGGCTTTCCCATGTGCAGGCAGGCTGTCCCCAAGGTGATGGCCCTGGACTGAAACCCCCAGGGATCTTCCAGCCACCTGCACACAGAGGGGAGCTGGCAGGAGATTCCCAGCTCCTGGGACCAGCATGCAGGAAAGCCCCCCCGGTGCACCAGCTTGGCCCTCCAGCGTGGAGGACGCTGTGGCGATGAAGTAGGCAGATACCCGGGCTCCTCGGGTCTAACTGTTAAGCCATTGCTCACCCTCTCCTCTGTGCAGCCCAAGGGGTGTTTTAGCTTGTCTGTAAGCCCAGCCCCCCCCCCCCCCGTAGAGCCCCAGTACGTGGTGCCTTATGGTTGTGCTGTTCCCTGCAGTCCCCCCACAGATGTGATGGGTGTTGGTGCTGTGGCCCAGCCGGGTGCCGCAAGCACTGGGTGTCCTGAGTGCTGGGCAGAGGTGAGCAACTGTCCCCAGGATGTGAAAAGGTCCCTTTCAGCCCTGGCAGATGAGAACAAGGGGCAACACATCTGCCAGAGATGGTTCAGCTGCTGGCACAAAGCGCAGACAGAGCCAAGCTGCACGCTGGTGCTGCCGGCCGTGCACAGGCTGGTACGGCACCCCTGGGCTGAGCCCTACCCACCGCCTGCCACCCTGAAAGGCTCTTTGTGGCCCTGGCTGCTGTGGCCAAATCCCGTGCTACCCGTCTCCGCTCCCAGCCCCCTGCTTGCAGCAGGATCCTGCACATGGATGCTTTTGTGACTTTCTGACTCGCTGCAGTCGTGCTCTGGTTTGCACCGCAACTGAAACACACCGTGAAATCCTCCAGAAATCACTGAGAGTGAAGAGTGGAGCACCAGCCACATGCTGGTTTTTTAGGTTTACTCTAAATGTGGCCACTCTTGATCTGTGCTGGGCAGAAGCCCTCATGTGCTGGTGTCTGGGGTGTGATGCTCTCCCGGGACATGCATCCCATCTGAACGCCACGTGTGGTGCTGAGGGTCACAAGTTCCATCCCCTAACAAAGACCCATTCCAGAGCCACTTGTGTTGCCCCAAGGTCTGTGTCCAGGAGCTAACCTGGCCCTGGGTGCACCCTTGCACACATCCCTGCCTGGCATTACTGGGGCTTTGCTGCTCTGCTTGGTCTTCCATGGGACAGAGGATTTGCTGCTAATGCTGTACTTGTGAGTAAACAGGACCTTAGGTGGTCCTAGGCTGGGCTTAGTGGTGTTGTGTGCCTGGCGTGTGCAGGGGATTGCACCAGGGAAGCAGAAGCAGGGCAATGTGCTGGTGTCTGAGAATAACACTGGGCATTTTTCATTCCCATTCCAGGGAAATGTCAGTGCCCTGGAGGACTGCATCTTCTGCCTGCTGTTTCTCCTCTTCTGTAATTCTTTAGAAAAAAATCCAGGCATGCTAACTCCATCCCAGAGATGGAAAAAATGTTCCTGAATTCCCAGCCCAGCTGATAGCCAGGCCTCCGAGGAGGCAGGACACATGATACAGCCCTTGCGCTTGCCATCTCCAGGGGGTGTGTGCCAGGCTGAGCTCCTGTTCCTGGAAAACACGGCTCCGGTGCTGCCTCCCTCCCCGGCACCCAGGTCCCAGCCAGCAGGGACAGGACTGCTGAGATCACTGAGATCTTTCAAGTGTGCTTTTTGACAGGATTCATCCCAGTTTGATACAGCAGAGAGAAAGGGAATCCACAAGGAATTACCCAGGGGCCTGTAGATGCCTGTTAGAGCGCAGCGAGGATGAAAGCAGATGAGCTTTTTATAGGACTCTGCTGAAACGCTCTTTAAGATCTACTCTCAGCAGTACTTTGAGCTGAGCTGGTGGCTTTGATCCTGAGTGCGGTGGGAGCTCACAGCAGGCAGACAGGAGATTTTGAGCTAATAACAGCGTTCCCAAAGCGGTTGTAACTGTTTTGGAGGATTTCTGTAAGCAAAGGCAGCAAATGGGCAGGGCTGGATTTTTAGCCAGCTGGTAACCAGGTGGTGGATGTGTCTTGAGCTGTGACTGCACCAGTGTGCATTGCACCCCCACAGCAGAATTTTTAAAACCTCACGTTCCTTAAAAGACCTAATTTTGGAGGTGGCATGAGTGCTGTCAGTAGCAAAACCTCCTGAAGGTCCTGCAGCAGCCGGAGCCCCTGAGCAGCCAGGGGAATTGCAGGCATGGCTGCTTGGAGATGCTGCTCCTGGCCTGGGGGTCTGCGCCCTTGGGGATGAGCTGTGGGTCACCTAGCTCAGGCTGTCATCCCTCTGACAGCCGGATCCTTGCCACGCTCCCACCCTTTTGAGATCAGCCCTTTTCCAGCCTGATTACAGGCCTGGCTGGAAATGCAGACGACTCATGGTTTCGGTGTGAGTCACAGAAGGTTTGGTGGCTTTTCTTTCCTTGCAGCTCTGGGCTCTCGGGGCTGCAGTGGTTGGCTGGCAGTGTCAGCCTCCTCGCCCCAAGGAAGCAGATCTGCAGCCCTTGTACTCCTGGAGAGAAGTTTGGGTGTGTCCTGAGCAGGCTCAGGGGGAGCGAGTACGAGTCCCACACGTTATTTTGAAGACCTTTCCTCTTTTGGGGGGAAAGATACCCCTGAGGTGGGTGGTGGAGAGGCTGGGCTTCCCGGGGACCCCTGTTATGGGGGGATCTACCTCCAGGGGCCCAGGCTTGGTGCCTGCCGTGCTCCCCCTCCCAGCCCCAAGGCGGGCAGAGCCGCTCGCCTCTCCCGGGGAGCGCAGAGACCTGCCAAACTCGCTCCCCGCCACCTGCCATGCCGGGTTTGCAGGGAGAAACGGGTTTTTAATGAAGCAGACTGTTACCGCTCAGGGACACAGACAAGTGCTCGGGTAGGTGAACCCTTCCTTGTGTCTGTCAGGCTGGTGCAGGACCTCGGCTCTCCCTGCGAGCGTGGTCGCACTCCATGGGGGACAGAAGCGGTGGCTCCGGTACACAGAGCGCTGCCCCGGAGGTCATGGAACATCTGGGAGGTGAGGGGAAGCCTGTCTGGGCTACAGTCATAAAGCTTTTTGGAGAGGAAATGCCTTATCTGTGTGACACGTACCACTGCCTTTTATTTGGTGTGCTGTGTTTGGGGAGAGCGCGGTGCTGCGCCGAGGTGGGGACCTGCAGCTCGGTCCCCTGGCACATGGGCACTGCTGTCGGACGTGTCCCATGCTCCCTGGTCTCCTAAGGCAAGTGCCCAGCCAGCCGTGTGTTGGAGCTGGGATGGGTGCTGGTGTTCCCGCAGACCAGCTGTGCTGGACGAGCTCTCCCACGCAGTTTACTCCGGTACCACTGCGTCTGGGTCCCACGGTGTCTCCAGCATCTTCCAGCTCTGCAGCATCTTCCAGCTCTGCAGCATACAGGGACCGTGCAGCAGGCCAAGTGTCCCCCCATCCTCTGCTTTGTAACCCTCCCTGTCCTTCCTCTGCCCATCACCCTCCTGCAAGCCTCCTCCCCAGGCTGGAGCCCAGCAGGGACGGGCACCTCGGGCTCAGCTGGCTTTCCCAAGCTCCCTGCTCAGACTGGTGCCACCATCACCTTCCTCCATCCACATCCCCAAGACTGTTCCCAGCCTTCAGAAATGCTGATAATACCCCTTAGTGCTCAAAGGCTTAAGGAGGCTTGCAGTGCTTGTAAACTGTGGGAGCTGTCTTTTGTATAAAACATTATTATTTTATTTTGTCTGTACTAAAAATAGCTTGGAAGTGCTGTCAATGAATAGCTACGGAAACACATCCCAAAGCAATAGGAAATATCTCAAGGGTGAGCCTCTGTGATGGGTACCACCGGCGTCCTGCCTGGGAGCCCAATGACCCCAACACCACTTCTTCAGCCTCAGCAGCGGTTTGTAATGTCAACATAACCCTCTGTAGAATAGCAGCCCTGTCACTTATGCTTACTTCTCAGTCTATTTATAGTATCTCTAATCAAGCCCATTATTTATTGGGATAAAATTGGCTATCCAGAGAGGTTGAAGTCTCCCCAGGGTCAGGAGGAACACGAATACCCATTTTGTAACTCTGATACGACAAGCCTCCCGAAGGCGAAGGCTGTCGGTGCTATTAGCAGACATTACTGCTATGGGAAGACAATTACTGTGGGAGAACCATTTCTCCTGGGCTTAATGATTCACCAGCACATGTGAGTGCCATTAATCCCCAAAGGAGCGGGGGCAGGAGGCCTCGGGAACACGCTATTCTGCGCTCGAGCGTTGCAGCGGTGCTGGCGGTGCTGTAGCAAGGTTCTCCCCTTCTGTGGGTATCTCAGAAAATACACTGAGAGGGTGCAGGGCTGCTCTGCAGCTCACAGGGGTTGGGCACTTGAGCTGGACCACACTTGGGGCTTCTCCAGCAATACCTGCTACCCTGCAATGGGAATCCTTCTTCACCCGGTGGGGTCTTTGCAGTTGAGCAAAGCCTGTTGTTGCAGCAACAGCCATCCCATGTGGGGTCAGGAGAGAAGCTCAGCATGTCCACTCACCTTCTTGGTGTTCAGAAGCTCCTAGACCCTCTGTGGCTCCCCACAGGAGGGATCACAGCTAGGCTTTGTGGACAAAGCATCTCTAGCCCTCCCCTAAGGGCAGCGCTGGCTGGGTCACAGCCCCTGTGCTGGCTGCTGGGCTCTGCTGGGGGCAGTGCCTGGGGATGCTCCTCTCTCCTAGATGTGGCCATGGGGCATCCTGGCTATGGCAGCCAGGTCCTGGCCGGGGCTGTTCTGTGCCAGCTGGTCAGTCCAACATGCACAATGCAAGCTGCTGCGGCCTGTGGGGTCGTTGGTTTGTCATGGAAATGCTGCCTGCAGAGCTCCCTCTGCTCCACAGCAACACTCTGGAACTCCTGTGCCTCATGTTATGTGGTTTGTATGAAATCAGGGGTGATTTCTGAGCATAATAGGCACAGCTAAGGGTATGATGATACACAGAGGAGCTTACACTGGGGCTGCAAACTAAAGAGATTCTTCTTCCCAGCAAAGGCTTGTACATTGGATTTACTAATTGCCTTTGCAGAGGGAAGGTTTATAGGAAAGAAATAAATAAAAGGCCTTTTTTTCTCCCAAGCTGGAAAAGCCTGGTAAAAATCTGTGCTCATTTGTTATTTATTGCCACAAAATATTTGTCTGACGGTTGTAACCACTGCTAGTACCTCCAATGTGTCTTGAAGCTTAATTGCCTGAACTTTTCTGTTAGCAATAAGATAATGCAATGACCTTCTTGCATCAACAATTAATTTACCCCATCGCAGCTTGTGGCACCTGCTGCCTTCTCCTTCAGCTCCGTGTGCCCAGGAAAGGCCGTTTGCTGTCTGTGCCACACTCCTGCGAGCCTGCACGAGGCACAGCACGTACAGCGGAGCCGCAGCGTGGGTGGCGATGGAGGTGAGGAAACCTGGGGGGAGGAGTGGCTGCGGGGACCAGGAAGGCAAGCGGTGACGCCAGAGAGACGTAAATACAAAGAGTGAAACGGGCATGAATCCTTCTGCCACAGCGATCTGCCCAGAGAGCAGAGGAGTGCCCATGGGCTGGCTTTTAGGGTTTCCCTAGCAGGGCGGGTAGGGAGCGCAGATGCTGCTGCCCCTCAACGCGGGTGAGCTGAGGGCCATGCGTGCACCCTCCTCCTCACGCCCTGTTGGGAGAGATGCTCTTCCTCACCCAAACCCCCGGGGCGACCGGGTGCTCACACAGCCCCTGCAGCAACTGGATCTCAGGGATCCCTTGGTAAGAGCAAAGCCATAGGAAGGAGGAATTGCCCTTTGGCACGCTCCAAAAGGCACCATGCCATAAAATTCATTACCCTCAGACTAGTTTTATCCCTCCTGTAAAACACATTTAGTGTTTAATCTTGGTCAGGCAGTGTCTCTTCCCCACCAGCCTGGCAGCACGTTTCGCTGGTGATGAGTAATGCGAGGAGCCTCGCTGCGGCAGCGAGAGCGGCCCTGCTTGGCAGGCACATATGGTACCCTGTTTCTGGAGACATATTTTCCCCCATCAGGTGGTTTTGAGCTTCTTTAACCTGAAACCACCAGCACTTGTTTTACAACGCGTCACGCGCCAGGTGAGGTGCTGCCTCTCAGCTCTGTAGCCGGGTGGATGTGCCCCGGGCATGATGAGCGAGGTGGGCTGGGGGCTGGGGGCTTGGAGCCCTTCAGGAAAGCCTTCAGCCCGCGGTCAGAGACTCACTGGCATGTCTGCCCTCCAGAAAGAGCCACAAGGGCCATGTTAGACCAGGACAGGGTTCATTTCTCCTCGTGGGCACCTACAGCCCATTTAAATCTAGCTATAGTCTGCAGAGAGGAGTATCTCTCCATGCTACCCACAAAGCAGCCAGTGCTCTGCTGGCCCCATGTCCAGAAGACCAAACAGTCTTCATTTCTTCACCAAAGGAAGGCAGAAGAAATGTTACTGCTTATGGGGAATCTTTGCTGAGCAAGGAAAGACAAGCTTTTATGCATTGTATCAGGCTGGTGGAGTTAGCAAACGAGAAAGCCAACCCCTGAGAGAGGCTGCAGAACCAGCAAAACTGCTGCTCACCCGGAGCTGCCGGGGAGAGGCCGCCCATGCTCCCCGTGCCAGCCTGGCCTCCGCCGTGCAGTGTCCCCAGCCTCCGAGCCTGCCGCTGCCTCCCGGGCTCTCCTCCCCAGCTCTGCTCGCTGTCCCCTGCCCTGGGATGATCCCAACAACAGATTACTATTTGGTTCACGTTTCTGTATAGGGGGAGGAGGTCGTAGCATCCGCCTTTCACTCCCGTCCTTGTGCCAGAGTGAGTCACCAGGATGAAGGAGCTGAACAACAGGCAGGAGGATAATTCGCCTTGTGATGGTGATTCAGCCTCTGCGGGGTGGTGGCAGAGCAAGCAGAGCTATTGTTTCTCCCCATCAGCTGATGACAAAAGCATTCTTGCCCCTCTTATGACATTTCATTGTAGAAGAAATACGAATAAAGTGATGTGTAAAATAGTGATGAGTGAAGTCCCTGCTACAGGAAACACCCTCTGCTCTCTCAGTCTACTCTGAGTGCCAGGGCAGCTTGCTCTGCAGCCAGCCAGCCCCTCTCTTACCCAGGGATGCTGTTGCTGCACTGGCAGTCCCAGGAACAGCTCAGCACACCGAAGGGATGGGAGCTGGCTCAGTGCACCGAAGGGATGGAAGCTGGCCCCATGCATGCAGATGGAGGAGCCCTCTGCTTGGGAGCTGAGGGCTGCCACACCAGCTGCTTGTGCAGACTGCATCAGCAAATTCCTGCATCTGTAGGTCACCCACCATCACCTCAACCACGTGGTTTATTAGGGACATGGCACAGTCATGCACTGCTAAGATGATCTAGGGTTTGGACGGCTTCCCCATGAGGCATCCCATTCTGTTCAGTAGGACAGCTCTACAGACTGCAGAAATAAATGACCCAGGGAGAATATTACAGAAGTCTACTAAATACTGAGTGCTGTGACAAACAGGGAATGGTTATCCTCTGCCTCATCTCGTATGAGGTTTGGAGACATCAGTGAAACTAGCAGAAGCCTGTTCACAACTAGAAATGAGGAGGTACTCATTTACAGAATTTGTAGCTAAGCTATGAAACTCTTTGCTGCACAGCATAGAGGCTACCAAAATTTTACAAGGATTCAAAAAATGATTCATTGGGTTCATGGAAGGAGATACCTGGTGGTCATTAATTCAAATACAATCCCACTGTGAAGTGCCTGAATAAAGTGCCAGCAGGCGTGGGGAGGACATGTGGGAGTCATTTTTGCAAGCTCCCCTGGACACGTTCTCTTCCCTTGGCACACACCAGGGCGATGCACCACTGGTCCGACTCGCTGTGACTGTTTCCACGTCCCTTTGCTCAACATACGTGTAAGGTTTATAGGTTTCTGCATAAATAATGTGTGGGCTTCCAACAAATGCTGCCTGCTCAGTTACTGCACCAAAATCCAGAATAGCAAAAGGAATATGAAGCTGAACTGGGAAAGCTGAAATCAGAATCAGCATTTACTGACTTTAGTGTTTTCTTCTCCTAGTTCTTTACATTTTACTTATTTTGTATTTGCATTTTAGACAAAGTCCTAGGAGCTGCGTGTAAGATTAATGCATGATTGAGAGCAGCTTCAGGATTTTCGGGCAGCAGTAGTAAGTGTATTATTGACAGTGAATATTCATAGGGATAGATCAGCTTGGAGGATTAAAAGACACATCCTACAGGGGTGGATATAATGAAAACGGAGGCAATCAAGTAAATGAAGCAGAAAAGGTGTAGCTTTATTGGCCTTTTATTGTCACTGCCTGAGTCTCCTTCAGTTCATAATTGCTGTCACCGGAAGATAGCAGCTATTAGCAGTGGCTACAGATCCCTGGGCTCTTTGAAGCCCTGAACAATAGACCACAGGTGGCTACGGGACCTCCTTCATCTCCCTAGCCCACGCCACCCCTGGGTCACACAAACTGCTGGCAGCTGTTTCCACCAGCCGTGTTCCCAGTCGCCTTTGACTGCAGCCACCCTCTGAATAGCTTTGAGGAATAGGTTTCATCTTGGGTAGAATAAAAATAATTTGTTGCCCAATAGTATCAAAACAACCGCGAGGAAGGCAGCCCCTGTACCTGCGTGGGCAGAGAGGGGAGGTGAGCTGGTCTGGGCAGTGCCGAGATCCCGCGAGGGAGCTTTCTCCCCTCCCGACCGCCTGGTTGGGCTCAGTGACAGCAGCACCCAATGCCCACGCTGGCTTTGCCTCTGCGATGGCCGTCTGTAACCCTGAAATAAAGCATCGGGCTCATCCTCAGATCCAACAGGCACAGTGAGATGCAGAGGGCACAGGAGGCCAGCACTTATCTTTCAATTAAACCTGCAATCTAATAATAAAATCTCAAAATTAAAACCGACACAGCTCTTGGTAATTCAAGTGCGTTTTCCTTAATTGCTAGCAACTTACAAAGAGATTCATCCTGCACACAACAAGAGCCATAGATACGTTTTAATTTCTCCATAAGATAAAAACACCATTTAACTGTTTGCCATGTGGTTTTGCTCTAATTTCAAACCATAAAGATGTTAGAACATGGCAGCCCCGTTTTCGCACACTGCATGGGTACAAGCAGATGTTTTGTCGGCCTGCCCACTGCCAGAGGATTTAATCTGTTTTGCCTAAGACTTTGCAGCGCCAGTAATAAATGACTTATGCTCAGCATGGGGTTTTTATGCTTTCCATGTACAGAAACCATAGGAAGGACGGAGCTCTCCCTTCCTGCGTACCTGACACCTGCCGGGTGCTGCTCGGGACTTTCTACACCATTTCTGCACAACGCCCTTGTTACGCTCCAGGAGCCTGCACGAGCGCCTTTGCGGATGAGGAGATGGCTCTGGTGTCTGCACAGGTCTTCTCATTAGCCAACTCTGAACATGAAGGCAAAAACACCCTCTCCTTGGATCACAGAAAATAGGTCAGGAGGAAATTCATGGATCCTCAAATCTGATCGCTTATTATCGCAAGCAACCATATGATGTAATCCCTTTCGTAAACAGCGGAGCTTGGCCTGCGCTATTCCTATATGGAAGCTGCTGCAGACACCCGCAGCTCTCATGGATAAAAACCTTGTTTTAGAAAAATAAAAAGATCACAGCCTGAGTTTTAATTGTGGCCAGATGATATCCATTTGTTCCTGTGACAACAGCAGCCCAGACACCCCCTCTCACTCCCAGCTGCTCAGGTACCCATAAGTATAAAACCAACCACCTCTGCTCTTTGTTTCATTTTTGTAAGTGAAGGTGGGACACTGGTGGGGGCTTATCTGGGCCAGCAGCTTGCTGTCTGGGTGAGTACATGGTGGGGTGACAGCAGCATCACGCAGTGAGAGGTAGGAGAGGGCTCTGCAACAGCCAGAGGTGGAAGCACCCTATAAGTCTAACAGGGAGGTGGCAAAAGGTTTCTGACCCCTAAACCAGTGCTTTGCTGTAACTAGAGCAAGGTTGCCCTTTGAACAGTGCAAATACAGATGTCCTGTGGGAATGAACTGGTTTTAGACCTTATTTGATTTACCTCCTCTTGCTGTGTTCTGGGGAGTGATAGAAGGCATTTAACTCCTTGCTTTCTACTTCAGCGGATTTTGGTATCTACTGAGCTGCAAGAAACTCTGAAACAAGTCCTTTGGGCCTCTAGGAAGTCTCTCCCTTTCCCATCTCTGGGGCTGTGTTTGGGTCTGGTTTGTGCTGTGGGTTTTTCTGCTTCCTCAGGGTCTCTCGAGCCATGCCATGAGTCTGGAGATGCTTGCTGCATCTGACTGTCCCATGTTGCACCCCAAAAACTTTCTGAGCCTGATGGGTTTGGCCCTTTGCCAGGAAAGGGCTGTTCCTCTCTGGAGAGGGCTGCAGGGAGCCTGAGCACGGTAGCGCTGGCAAAGCCCCCTGGGTCCCAGACAGCAAAGCCGAGGGTACGCAGCTCCTCTACAGCCAGCGGGCAGCGCCTGTATTACATGTGCGTCTTTGCAGCATGCAGAGCTGGAGTTTGTGGGCAGAGATGTGTTGTAGTGCTGGGGTATTCCCCTTGCCTGAGCCTTCTTTGTGCCTTCCTGGACCAGCTGGGTCTTATCCTGCCCTACTCTTCCTCCAGCCCCTGTGTGGGGGGCTGCCTGGGTGGCAGCTCTGCTGCATTCCTGCTGAGGAGCAGGGGTGTTAAGGAGGTAGAAAACAAGACCCTCATCCCCAGCCCGAATCCTGAAAACTTCAGGATAACATAACCCTTTTGTTGGATGCCAACCATCCACCATAGCCTCGGCTTTCAAGCCAAAATCTACCTGTGCTTAGCCCGGAAAACCGTTCTCCTGGCCATCTGACAGCATGTGCGCTCGTGGCCCTGCTGGAAATGCTTGCTGTCCGACTCGCAAGTCAATACGCTGGCTTCCAGCTCTCCGGGATGGTTGCTGCCTGGCCTCCCCGGTCTAGTATGCTGCACTTCAGAAAATTCAGAATTTGCCTTTTGCCTCCAGTGTGGTTATTTCCTTGCTTAACTGTTTGCTCCCAGCAGCTTGTGCCTTTTCTCTAGAACACCAATGGTGGGTGTGGGGAAAAGTAATTAAAACTGCTTCCTGCTCCTGGACCTGGAAGCCTCTAGTTCTGCCCCAGTGTCAGTGTGTCACAGCCTCACTTCTTCCCTTGCTCTCATTTGTTTGCATGGCCAAAACCCCCGGCGTTATTTACTGATTAACTCTCACTGCAAGCCCAACACTGCCCACTGCTCCACCTCTCCATCTGGCCCTGGGCTGTGTGGCTTTGCTGGGCTCCCTCCCCCACCAGCTGGAAGTGGCTGTGTGGATTTTTCTTGTGCTACCAGCAAGTCTGTTTTCCTCTTTATTTTGGGTTCAGTTTTCCCTGGGCCATGCGGCACAGAGCTGCTTGGCTGCTGTCAGTGCTGCAAACAGGCCCCGTGGTCTGGAGCTGCCTGCAGTTCTGCTGTGTAAGATGTTTCCTCACATCTGTGTTACTCTTGATTCTTTTTTTTTTCCCTGCTGCTGTTGGTTTGCCAAAAGCCTGCCTTGCCTGAGAAAGCAAGAGGTTCCCCTTTTGTCCCGGGAAGTAGGACGTGGCAGGACATGGGTGACCCTGCTCTGTGCTGGAGCTGGCTTGGGGCATGGGTTACCTGCAAATTCACTGAATATGGGCAGGTCTGTGGGTGGATGTTTGCTAGGAGGAGGTAGGTGAGGAGCTGTTGGAAGGGGTCTGGGCTATGATATGGTTTATTGCTGGGTAGCAGCCAGGCTGGTCCTGGCAGCTCCTGACCTGGGGGGGGAGCTCACCCCTTTGGCACCCCAAGCAAGTCAGCGTTCTCTTTTTTTTTTAACCCTCTTCATCAAGATCTCTAGGTCTTCTCTTTGATTTCTCAGCACTATGCAGAATCGTGCTTCAGTTTCTGATGAGTGGTATAAAGCTGGTTTTTCGCTGAAGTGTTTTGAAAGCTTTCAGATGCTGCAAATGCTCCTGCTGCCCAGGTGCGAAGTGCTGCTCTGTATCAGCAAGCGGGGAGCACTGCCCCGGGTCTGGTGCTCTGCTGTGGCTCCATCAGAAGCCTGGCTCATGGGGTGGTGTGGAGCATGCTAGGCTGACAGCAAGCATGTTGGAGGACAGAAGGGGGGTTCAAAATAATGACAAATTGAAGAAATCTGCACATCTACACTATATTTCTGCAATAGACTTGTGAAAACAGAAACTTCACTCAGATTTTGCTGACAACTGTTGCTGTCAAATGCCTTTTTGCCTTTGCCTCCGCACTGCTGTAGATGCTGTCCTGCAGGCAGCAGAACCTCTCCCTGATGGCAGCACGAGAGCTGTCTTGGGGCATATTTTGTAGTGGGTGGCTTGTTGTGCAACCACCATGAGATGGCAGGGGTGTTGCCTTCTGCACAACTTTTGGTTTTGCTCTTTTGCTGCCCTGGTGAAGACCCCTGTGTTTCCTGATGCTGTTCTGGCTTTGCTACAGCCCCTCACCCTTCAAAACACCCTGTTATCTCAGGTTGCCCTTCGCCTCCCAGCTCAGTGAATCAGACCCTCATTAGCTCCTGTCCCCTGCTGCTTTTTCCCCGCTCTTCTGCTTTAATCCCTCTCTCAGCTGACAAGCAAAGCCCACTGAAACAGTGGCTAGGATGTGCTCCAGAAATAATGCTTCCCTTTTAAACCTTTGGTAATTCTCTTCTCTTTGGTCATTCCCCAAAGCTTCTGCTTATCTTAGTCCAGTTGTGAGACCACAGCCTTCCCTATACTGGCTACTACAGTCTGCTGCCAGAAACCTCCCCGTTAAAACCATTAGTGCTTATATCTTCCATGCTGTGTAAGTTAGAACCCAGGGGTGAAGCACATCTGCCTGATAGCAGGCAGGCGGAAGGGGGGGATTAGGGGCTGTGTGTGTCTGAGCGCCTCCGCGCACTTGCGGCAGATGTGCGGCCAGAACACAGGGTGGGGGCTGTCCTGCGGATGTGGGGTGCCAAGGGACACCGACTTGTCTTTGCTTGCTTCCATTTGAGGGCTCGCGGTCTGGGGGGTTGAGGGTTTTTGTGACCCTTCTGGCTTACACCCCTTCGAGTGTCGCTCCTTCTGATGGGCCCCCAGCAAGGGGACTGCTGGCGAACTTGCTTTTGGCAGGAAAAGTTAACAATATAACTTCAGCTCTGTAGAGAATTTCCTGGCAGGGCCTGTGGGTATTTGAACGTAGAGAAGGTTATTAACTCTCTAGTGAGTGGAAAAGCGAGGACTGTCTGACGAGGCTGACGTTGCTGTGATAGGCAAGCTGAGCTTGCGTTCTCCCAGATGTTATGGAGGGGCCCAAACCAGCATCCTTAAACTTTAGAAGAACCTTTTTCCATATTAAATCTTTAACTGGCCCCTCTATCAGCTTTGAGTTTACCCTGAACCCCAGATTGAATTGCTGACACACTTCTGCAGATCTGTTAGCTTGCAGTTGTATGTTGCTCAGAAAAAAAATATTGCAAAAATCAGCACGTGAATTATTCAGCTCAAAGGCCTTGGCTCATTCTCATTCAAAAGCAATGTGTGCTGACGAACATCAGCGCACAAACAGAGCAGAGACCTGGGGAGTGAGAATTCGTTACAGATGGGGCTGAGGGGCAGATTTCACTGGAGGGGGTGCTGAGTTGGAGCCCTGGAGGGAGCAGCGTGGGGGAGGGAGGGGGAGTGGAGCATTGCATGTAGTCTAAAACTCTGCAGGTTTTTGTAGCATTTTGCAGCTCTGATATTCAGACAGTTACTGATTTCTGCTCATTTGTTTGGTGTCTTGGAAGGTATTGCAAAAAACTGATTATGTGGAGTGCTGCTTTGCTTAAAGAATAATCCTGAGTATTGATGTAACAGTGGCAAAATTGATTTAAAGCATTCCTCTAGCATCTTCTTACATATGCTAGTCCAGAAATGTCCCTTATTACATGGAGAATCCAGTGAAGTGCCTCCGTGCCATGTGGCATCCTGTTCCTGTGCATTCATTATTTCCATGCTTTTGAGTTCTCATTCTCAATGTCTTATGCGTGAGGTAGGAGAGAAGGGGGAGAAATGAATAAATCGGAATAATGAGGAAGAAAATTTGCTCTATTTGCATTCAGAGTTTTGAACAGCTTATACGTAAGCCTTTTTGATGAAGCCCAGAATGTATGACTGGTGGTTGTCAGCAAGGAACAATATTAATAGACAATTGCAAAATATTCTTTCCACAGGAAAGGGCCTTGCAGCCTGAGGCAATATTTCCACAGTTTTCCGATGGCTCTGGTCACTTATAACGGGTTTCTCTATTTCATGCAGCTGTGGTCTGGCACATTGTATGATGGGGAAAATTTTCAAGTTACGGTTTGCAGACACTGGGTTATTAAGTAAGTCCTGTACAGACAGAATAATAGCTGCCTATGTCTTTTTTTTTTTTTTCCCCTGAGTTGGAACAATTTCCTTCTCAAAACAGCAGGCTTTGAAGGTCTGGTTTTCCTAAATGCAGGATGATTCTGTCCTCCTGACTTGTGAAAACATGCAGTGAGCTTTTCTACCTCTGTTCTGAGCACATTGGATGGTGTGAAGGCTCCTGGATTTTGTTTTCAGTTGACTTCTGCAGAGGTCGGGTAGTCAAGTCCTTTAATCATTTTTGTGCCTCTGTTCATGCCTGGGACACTTACCTACTTCCCATGGGTCCTGAAAATAAGCAGAACAGAAACGGGGATTCTTGTGTCAAAGGTATAGAGAGCAAACAGCTGCTGCCTTCTTGTTGTGCTGGTCTGGGAACAGGCGCAGTGCCTGGGAAGGATGGGCTCGCACGCGGCAGCAAAGCGGTGTGTTCGGTTCTAGTGCTGGCCGTGTGTATCATGCTTGTAAGGGGTAGCTCAGGGACTTCTGGTTTTAATACTGAGCTTTTATTTTACAACTGGGTGAACAGAACTAACCACGCTCAGTGCTTCAGCCAGCAGAAAATAGATGAATGCAGCCTGATGATGGCCAAGAGTGGGTATGGTTTGCATAATGCTACAGACTGCACTGGCAATTTTCTTAATATGTGGGACATAACTATATCTTGAGAAAATTTCTCATTCTAACAAGGCAAAAAACCTAGGTGGTAATGCAGAAATAACAGGCCCATATTGATCCTGGAAAGGGAAGCTCACCTGCCAGCAGGCTCGTTTTGTTTGTGCTTTGCTATGTGCTCCTGGTCCTCCCTCCAGCACGTCAGGTTCCTGGATCCCATCCTCAAAGTTGCATGGGTGTAATAGTGCAAAAGCCTTATGTGGAAGAAAACTCCAAGGAATTAATGATGTAACAGGAATTCCACGAGGTCTAGATCCAAAAGGTTTCTAGGGAATAATTCCTCCTTTTGTTTAAACTCCCAGGAGAACGCCCCTGACTGGCACTGGGGCTGATGCTTATCATTAGAACTGTCTTGAACTGTTTCCCCAGGCACTGACCCTCACCAAGGTCCTGTGTCTTTGCCAGCAGGTTTGGATATGCAATGAGGGTGGCATCTACTATCTGTCTTTAGTGCCATATTAATATGCAGTGGTTGGCAAAACTATGCACTAAACCCACTGAAAATCCAAAGCAAAATGTCCTCAAGGGCGTCCAGTTTCACCTGGTGTCAGAAAAGGAGTTTCTAAATCAACACCAGTGCTGCTTGTCTGGAAAAAAAAGAGCAAGTTAATTATTCCCTGCCTGACACAGAACTGGTTTTGCGTGATTTGCAGATTCTGATCCTTGTCTTAATCTGCCTTTTTTCTCTCTCACCACCCACACAAAGCTTCTCTTTCTACCTCCTTCTAGCTCCTGCGTGATGATACTAGTCATTACCTCCATTCATGGTGCCAGGCTCAAAATATTCTCTGACATCAGTCTCTCCTGCTGCAGCTGATGGAAGCAGCCCTGTCGTGCTGGGCACCAGGGGAGAGCAGCCCGAAACCCAGCGGCTGTCCTGACCCGCTGCGTGGCCATGGGCTCTGGCAACCTGCAAGCTCTGCCTGTCCATCGGCACAGCAACTGTTGCTGTGCCCAGGGCACTGTGTTCTGCAGGCAAAACTTGCAAAAAAAAAAAGTTAACTGACTAGCAGCCCAGCAGAAAGCTTTATTTTGCGGGTTCTGTTCAAACCTAATCCTGAAGAATCCTCCTGACTTCAAGTAAACACTTATTTTTGTGAAACTTCATTAAAACACCGCAGTGCATTGCTCTTCTGTGCATCACCACCTGGAGGAGTGTGTTGGTATCTCTGCAGAAATATGCACAGGTATGGCAGCAAACAAATTTCAATATGAATAAAATTCATATACTTCTTTGCATATGTGAATTTTTGCTGACCTTATTTTTCTACCAGAGGGCTATACTATAGGATGTGGCTTGGACAAACCAGATAAATTAGAAAAATCCCTTACTGTGGCTTACATAAAGGCATTTTCCATGAAAAAGCCGTATCAGAGAAGAATGTTTCTAATATTCTGCAGCTACTTTCTGTGCTCGGATCAGCAAAGTAAGCATGTTTTATCTACTACCTATAGCAATTCAGAAAATGCATGTCACCTGCAAAACAATCTTAAGATACAGGATGGTCAGACCAAATTCCAAGAGTAAGATGCTGATGGTCCTGTACCCAGGCACTTCGTTAGAATGGCTGTGTCTACCTCTTTACTTCCAGGGAAGAGGTCTGATGCTTCTGGGCTTACACTAAAGGTCACCCTTGTTCACAGGTGCTCTAACTTTAGAAGAAATTCTAACCTGAATTCTTCCAGGTGGAAAGGGGACTGAGGTGGGAAGCAGACAGGCAACAAAAGATATTGCTATAGGAATCCAGGCATACCACCTGTACTGCTGCCACTGGACTTGAAGAGCTGTGTTTGGATGTGGTTTGGTGTGAAAAAAGATTAGATTAGCCTGGACTATGGAGTGAAGCCAGGCCTTGACTCAAATTTTTCTGTTTGGAGTCTGTGTGCCGATTGCACAGTCTCCTGATCTGGGTCCCCAGCTGGCTTTGTGCACCCGCTTGGTGATCTCTACGAGCAGCCCTCTTCAGAGATGCTGAACCCCTCAGCTCCTGTTAGCTTTAATAGCTGTATTGGGGTTTGGGGCTTGGTGGGGGCTTTTTATGGCTGGGACACTGGCCCTCATTTTTCAGGTTGTATTACCACATGCTTAAGGAAGTGGACTTTCAAGATGCTACTTGTAACATTTATTACACTGTGAACCAGTATGATTCTGTTTTAAAGTCAGCTGATAGAAAAGCCATTGCATCCATTCATGAGGTCTTCATTTTTAGTTTGTTGCCAGCAGGAAGTAAATCAGGAAGCTTTCATTGATTCAAATCAAAGCTCTTCCTCTACCTCTTACTTTCCCATGTGTACTACAGACCAGGGTTGAGTTGCACTGATTTTGCCAAGGAATTGCTACTTCACACAAAAATAAAAATGAGAATTGGGCCTAGGACTGGAAGTTATTCATGTAAATTTACATAGGAAAACTTGTTTCTAATAACTTCCCACATTACAGTAACTTCTAGAGAAATAGGTTACTTGATGAAATCTCCTATTTGAATATTTTTTCTGATTCTCCAGGAGACTTAGTAGTTTGACATTGTACAAATATTTCTGTATTAATTGAGCTGGCACTGCAGTGAGCTATAACCACTGTTGGAGTAAGCGCACAAGAAGGGCAATAAAAGAACAAAGATGCCTTGATGAAATATGCGATTCTGTGAATACAATTACTAGAGGAGACATAAATACAAAACTAAACTTCTCTATAGAGTGGCTTTTTATTATTTTGCAAGACTGTTCTTTTACCAAAAAGGACAAATATTTATCTGTTTATTACCCAGATGTGTCCAGAGGGCCTCCGCCTCAGGTCACTCCTGCTGAGACAAGCCATGCAAGGAATTAATGGGCGGCGGAACAGAAAAAGGCTTCAGTACTTGTAGGGGAACAGGATTACCCTGGACGAACCCTTGCTCTGCCTCAAATGCTGCATGTGCATCTGCCTACTGGCTTATGAAAAAGCAGCAAATGATTCTCTTCCAAGAAGCATTTATGTAACTGTTGCTCTAAGCACAAGTGAGCTTGTCACCAGTTTAGAAACAAAGCTGCGATTTCCTTTTTCTGTAGGAAAGGTTCAGGCCTGTTAGGGCAGGGGGGGGGCAGCGAGCCTTGGTTTCTGGCATTAGCTGCTGCTGCAGCAAGGCTCATCCCGCCCCCCAGGTCTCCTGCCCTCAGGGAGCCCAGCTGGAGTGGAAGGGACTCTCCATCCCTTGTCCTGTGACAGGCTGCAACAGGTATGTTACAGGAATGCAGAGAGGTGATATCTGCTGAGTTTCCTGGTGTTATTTTTCCCTGTTGAAGCCTTTTGGTGCTCCTGAGCTCCTCTCTGCATTCAAGGACTCCTCCTGAAGGGTGGGTGCTGTTCTGCAGCAATGGCTGGGACCGCAGTGTCTCTTCTCTGATACTTCCCTAGCTGTGGAGCTAACACTTTGTCAAGTCTGGATGTGGTGTCACAGTGGAAGCCCACATTCTTCTGATCACTGCTGCATCCTTTCCAAAAATTGTTTTTTTTCTGCAGCTGTTTGGCAATTCTGCTGTGACCATGAGGGATGGAGACTGTTAACCATCAGGAACTGGGGCATTACCATGAAACAGGGCTCAGGACGTGGAAAACCTTGTCCTGGATCACTGGGTTTATAGATTGGGAACAGAATTAATCTATGTATTTCAGTGTGACTTCATTCTTTTTTGCCTGGGATTGCTAAAGCTGTGTGCAGTATCCCAGGCATAGCCAGCTCTGGCAGATGTGGGGGACCTTGGGGGACACAGCTTGGGACTGATCCTTGGGCTGAAGAGCTTGAAGGTAGGGAATAACTGAGGGTCAGGTCCTATAGGCCCACACAGCCTGGTGACCAGAGCCGCCCAGCGTGAGCTGCCACCCTGCAACAGTGAAATGAGCTGCTGCTCGGCCCCTGCGGGTCATCCCTCATCGGCTTCATGAACCAAACGCAGCCTCTTTGTTTCTGCCCTGTGCAGCAGAGACCTGAAGAGAACTGATGTGGGCAGCACCAGAAAAGGCTGAGGAAAGCTCAGGTCTCCTTCGGAAGTGTGGTGGTGGTGCCAGTACTGTTAGCAAGGCTTTGCAGAAGGGGGTGCCGAGCCCCGGACACTACCAGCTTGCAGCTGCAGGAGCAGTGCAAGAGCTCTGTGCTGGCTTGGCAAAACCCAAACTGGTTGAGTAGCGCTAGGTGTCCTTCTAGCTGCCAAATAGAGCAGAGGTGCTGATTTTTAAATTATTGTTATTTAGCACTGTATTATAATGTTCAGCGTCTAAAAGCCCTAGTGCTGGTGGAGCAAAAAACAAAGGGAATGCTCCTGCTCTTGCCATTGCCATGGCACTGCAGGGACAGAGGCAGGACCATGTGGGGACACACAAAATGGCCCCATTTAGTTCAAACCCCTTTCTGCATATTAATGTCCTTGGTAGGACTGGGATTATTAGGCTCAGCTCTGTAATTCTGAGTTGCGAAGGCACATCCATGACTAACTATGCTTCTACGTAAGGCTCAATTATGATAGTAAAAGGCTTTTCAGTTACTAGCCTGACACAAAACACTACACCACTAGCAGGTAGTAGGAGGTTTAAATGAGCTCTGTAGATTCATGGAGATAAGAAGGTGGCTACAAAGGGAGTACAGCTTCAAGATGAGAACCGGACAGTCTGTATGACCACATTAGTTAAATAATTATGGGAAGCAACTGGTAAGCATCCACAGCAAGCCATGAGGGAAGGACTCAGTGGGCAAAGAAGCTGGGAAGTTTGGTCTCTGAAGAAGATGCAGAGCTCTAGGTGAATCTGCTTTAGCAGGGGGGTTTGTACTAGATGATCTCTGGAGGTCCCTTCCAACCTTTGTCTTTCTGTGATCTCTGCGCAGTTCCCATGCTTGTTCCAGACCAAGGATTGTTAATTTTCTGGCTGTGCAATTAGCCTTGCTGCGAAAGCTCAGCAGTGAATATTTTGCCAAGTCCCTTGGGAGCCTGGTTCATTAGTTTATAATTTTAATTAAAATCGTCTTCCTTAATTTCTTTGAACTGTACTGAATTCACTGGAGTGGTGCCATTATCTCACAGGACAGAAGGACACATCTCATGCTGGCTGACTGTAACCATAGAATCACTTTGGTTGGAAAAGACCTTTAAGATCATTGAGTCCAACCTTTAACTTAACCCTGCCATCCCACCACTAAACCATGTCCCTAAGCACCTCATCTATCCTTCTTTTGAATACCTCCAGGGTTACTGTGCACAGTCCTTAAGGAAAACCAGAAGGCCCAGGCACTTTCAGTGCTTACAGGCACATGCTATTTCTGGGAGCGTTTCCCTGATACGTGGCCATTGCCATCTCCCATACCCTGCCATTACACCTTGGGGTCCCACGGCTGCTCCCACCCCAGCGATCAAGCCATTAACTTCCTCGGTGCTGCAAGATGCTGGACATGTCTTTGCTGGTGGATGAGGTGGATTAGGGATACAAGGGGCAGCGTGACAGGCTGGGTTTGTGCAATCCCACAGCGTGTTGCTGGTCATGGGGATGTGAGAGAAAATGAACATACTAGTAAAGAACCCACACACACACCTTAACTGGTGGTGCCTGGATGATATCCAGCCATACCAGTAAAAGACTTTGCTGGAGATTAACAGGGGGGAGATGTATTAGGTGCTCTGCGGAGCCTGAACAATGAGATTAACCTACGAAGGAGGAAGGAGCCTCTGCCAAGAGATTTTTATCTTCCATGAATGAGCTGGATACTGAAGGGCTCCTGAGTTTTATGAAAGGCAGGAAACTCAAGCTACTGTTTTATGAGCCGAGAGATTTGACCACCGTGAAGCAATGCCTGTGTCATTATCTTGGCTAGACAGCCCAGAATGTGTCAGGACAAGGGTGGTGACTAATGCTCTTAGAAATGCTCCTGAATTACTTGGGGGCTGCTGCTCCAGGGGCACCCGCTGTCACCCAGGGGTCTGTCCCAGCAGCACTGGACACCTCTGCTGGTCCCCAGACTCTTGCTAGCAGTGCTGCAGGTACCATGGCCAGGCCAGTGCCTTGGCACAGTTTGGAGTGAAACCCTGCCCAAACGCGGGTGGAAAGAAGCAGGCAGCGAGAGAGAGGAGCGGCGTGTTTCTAGGGAATGGGATGACTTTGTTGGTGTGGGTGTCTCCACGGGACTGCACCCACTACCCTGCTCTGTCCACTGCTCTTCACAAACAGATCCCTTTTGATCTGGAAATGAGTTTGGCTTCTCTCCCCCACTGCCCCGGTGGTGAGAGGGCTGCTGATGTGTACCCCAGCCAGCCTGCGCTGCTGCTGTCGGTGGCTGAAATAACGGTTTCCTCTCCTGTGCCTGGTTTCTGGTCCGTTTTGGAGAGGAATGAGATCTCCTTTGTTTTTCTTTTGCACCTTGAACTATCCAGTCATTTAGTCCTTGCTGAAGCAGGCTGGCTTCCTGGTGGTACCCTCTTTTGTGTCTGTTGAAATGAATCCGTCTCTCTTGAAGTAGGCAGCAAGAGCAAACGTCGCTTCTTGCACCAGAGACACAGACGAAATATCAAACTCGATGGCAGACCCTTGAGGACCTGTGGCAGTAATTCCTCTTCAGGCTCATCCTGCCTCTCTAATGCTGTTTTTCATTGCCTCCCTTGTAGCCAGTTCCTCCCTGCTTCGTTTCTTGTCTTTTAGCAGAAGCATCTTCAGTTTGCTAATCTCCCTTTGATGCCACTTCAGCTGCTTCTCTGAAGTCCAAAGGGATGAGCTCTAAAGGGCTTCCTTTGGCTTTCAAAGGAAGAAAGAACAAAGTCTGACAATATTTCTCTTTGTAAAATCCACATTTAATGTTTTCGTTATCTTGTACTCTTTCAAAATTTGTTTTAAGACTCAACTTTGTACTGCAGTTAGACTACAGGGCTCAAGCTTTCCTCATCACTTCTCCCTTTGGGCTGAAAAAATGTCCAATTACAGTATTTATTTATCATTTATCCTATTATCCATCTTGCCTTTTACCTCATATCCAACATTACTGTTTTCCTATTGAAAAGTAAAGCAAAGAGTTAACTTAGCTTGGGGCCATCCCGAGATTAGCATTTACCCCATTTTCTCTGTAAAAAGACCCTCTCTTCTCCTTTCTTTGATCTACTTTTTCTCATATAGCTGACTAACCCTTTCTGTTTGTTTAATACCTACTGTGAGGTGTCGTTTGGTCTGAGGATTGCCAGAGGTGATAACCAAATGTTTTTCACCTGTCACGTATCGGCACCTTTGCTTTTATTCCCTATTCCATTCCACTTGGAGGCTCTGTGTGCTCCAACTACTCTTCTAAGGTGGTGAAGAGGGGACTTGGGCTTGCAGCGCTGCTCCAGACCTTACCACTTTTGCATGAGATGCAGGTCCCAGAGCCGCTTAAGAGCTTTTCTTCTACTTTTGGTCCTTGAATTCCTCAGCCTAGCTGATTTCTCATTTCCTAGAGCTGATCAATTTGCCTTTTGGAATTAGGGAATTTGGAATCAGACCTATGTTTCTTAGAGGTTTGGTCTAAATCAATATGTGCTCAGTTAACAATAATTTGTTTTTATCCATTCTCTTTTCACAAGCTCTGCCACCGGTGCTATATGCTGGAGCAGCCGTCGCCACGTGTCCCTCTTGAGGGCTAGGTACATCGTGTGGCACTGCCGTCTCCTGTCCGTGCTGCTTTGCATTCCCTTCGTGCTGCCTTCGTAACTGTCCTCATCTTTGTCTCTGCTTCCCAGGCAGATAAGTCCCTGCTCTCCTCTTCACTGCCCTTGGCTGGTGACTGCTTAACTCCTTCACTCTCCTGCCTCCACCGGCCCTGCCCTTTGATTTCAGGCTCAGCAGTTCATGGTCCATCAGCTGAGAGTGAAGCTTCAATAGGAAGAGGCTCATTCATGCGGATCAGGTGATGGGGCACTCCTGCAAAGCCTGGCCTGGGAAACAAAGTAGTTTTGGGACTTGCCAAGTTGCCTCTAAGGATGCAAAAACCACCTTTTGTGCAATTCCATCCCTTAACAGAGAGGATTCAAACCTCCACACAGAGCCATGGGGTGCACGTGATTTTGTAGGCACAGTGCGATGTTCGTGGCTGCCGTGCCCTTGGAGGAACTGGCAGAGAGGATCACAGCTGGTTTTAGCTTCCTATCTATCAGCTTTAGCTAAAAATTGATAGCATACAAGCTTCCTCCATACCCTCAAACTTGAGCAGCCAAAGCCTTGCCTTGTTTCACTTTGCAGATACTCACATTCTGGATAATTATATAATTGAGATGTTTCCAGTGATTTAAAAGACTTCTGACTAAGCTGTTGGCATAAAGGAGGAAAACTGAAAGCCAGAGTCAGGGGGAATCAAGAATTCAACAGAAGCCTTTGAACCAGCTTTTGATTTGCATATGAATAACATTGATCTGTAAAGGGAATTGTGTCCGGCCATCCCCAACAGAGGCACCAGGCAGGAGCCAGTTCCTTGCTGCGAATGTTCCCCCAGTTCCTGCTAGGATTATTTTCACTACCGTGTATTTCTGCCTCGTTACATAGGATCTCATCCAGATACAAATTCCCTTGATCTCAGGGACACAGAACCACAGAGTCCAGAGTGACTGCGATGCATACAACAGGGACAGACATATAGTCCTGGAGACCTGGGAGCTATCGCAGGCTGATGTAGCAGCAGATGCAGCAAGGAAGATATCAAAGTGCCTCAGTGCCGGTGCTGGCGGTGGGACCGTCCTGCAAGGACGTCTCCTCTGCTGCACGGGGACAAGGTGGTGGCATCTCTGTGCCACGTGCTGACCTTGTGACTTGCATCAGCTTCTTGCGCAGCTGGTTATCAGTTCTGTTGCTCCCAAAGGTGTCAGAGATGAAGGATTTTGTGGGTTTTTCCTTAGAGGAGGCACTCGAGCGTAACACATAGCCTATAAACTGCTTAGGAGGCTCTAAGCTTTACTTACCGTTCCTTCTGGGGTAACCAGCGTTCATGTGCCTGACTAATGCTTTTTAAAATGCAGTAGATTAAAGGTGAATATGTTGGTTTGGATTTAGCAATGAAGTGACAGCATTTCTCATCACTGTTCGCATACAGCTCGTCAGGGAAGACGAACACTTCCTCTTCCTGAAACCTGCCAGTCATCCCTGGGCGTGACAGCAGCAGTTCAGCGATCCCACCTCTGCCCTTTTCACGCCCGTCCATAAAACACACCTGTATGCTGCTGCCCTAGCTTCACGCTACATGAGGATCTATTAGCAAGTCAAAGCTTGAATTTTCATATGCAGGCTCTTTTATTTTTCTATGGTTTTTCTGAATGTCACCTAGAAGGTGTAGTCAGTAGGTTGGTTGTTTGCGTTGTTACCTGGCCACATGAAAGGGGGAAGCAGGCAAAGGGGTTTTGAGGAGTGTATAAGAAAAAAAGACTTGCAAATAGCCTGTCTGCCTCCCCCTGCACAGGCTGGCGATCCCTCCCTAAAGGGGCTCCTGCATCCACACACCTTCTCTCCTGGTTGTAGTAATGTTAGCATGGACTGTAGCTGAGGCTTAAACTGTATTTTAATTCCCAAATGGTTTGTGCAAGCCTTGTTTGGATCTGGATGTCACTCCGGATCCCTCCGGCGCTGTGGGATGCTCAGTGTCATGTTCCAGAATCCCAGCGTAGAAGGTAACAACCAATGCTTTCAGACTGTGTAGGGACCCTGCATACTTAGTTCTTTCCTTTCTGTTGCCTGTCTTTTGCTCTTTCAAAGCTTATCCTTTCCACTTGCCCCCAAAATATTTTTGGTACTGATAGCTTTTAACCAAACTAGGTTTAAATTTGGGATTTTTTGCTTTGGTTGCAGGGAGAGTTTTTACTTACGAGCACTCTGTGCCTGTGGTATGCTGCAAGACATCGCATCCCTGACTTGCTGGAGCTGGTTTGGACTAACCCCATGTTCACAGCAATTTATATTTAATCTGCTGTCCAGATCTAGTGCTTCTGAGCCACTTCAGTCCATGCACCGCCTCCTCCTTCCTATTTTGGGCTCCTGGGTGTGCTTTGACGCTTCTTCTATGTAGCTCAGCCTTCCAAACTTCAGCTTACATGAAATCCCCAAGACAGCCAGCTTATGTCACCATCACCCAGCAGGGACAGCCACAAAGAAATCCGCAGCTCAGTAGAGCTGCTCTTGCTCCCATTCCTCTGGGAAGGGCAATACAAGTGTAGTGAGAAGGCAGGCACGCTGCATGGTGGCATGTGCAATGTCACGACATTTGAATGAAAGAAAATAACGTGAAACACAGATTTGTTACAAACCCCACTTTTGAATATGTTCTATAGAGCAACTATTTGCTGCTGTGTTAGGCTAAAAAATTAAGTCAAGCATCACCTACAGAAGTGGTTCTTCTTTTCTTAGGAAATCGCTTTATTCATGAGTTGATGTGAGAGAGTGTCCCATAGAGCTTGCCTGGCTTATGTACCGGACACAGACAATATATATCTCCTGCCTCTTTCTTCGGTGGAGCTTGACCTCATCCCAGGCCCCTTCTGTCTCCTGGCAGAGCCGACGGATGGTCTAAGTGAAGAATTGCAGCTTTCTCTTGTTCTGCCAGAATTTCAAAGGGTATCACCTGAAGGGCTGTTCTGCAGAAAGCTTAGCAACTTCTGTGTGCAGCTCCAAATGCACCGTCCCTGCCCCATGGTGAGCTCAGGGCACCGTGCCCACACCACGGTCACTCATTTCAATGGAGCTTTGCATGCCGCTGCTCTGCTGGGTGACCTTGGTCAAGTCACTTCACCTCTCAGGTCGCCTCTTTCCTGCTCCTTGCCCGGCCAGCATACAGGGGCAGGACTGCTCCCGCACTACAGATGTGAGACAGCCCAGAGGCTCAGCTGGTCCCACGGGCTCCTTGGCAGATACCAATAAAAGCAGAAAGAGAGTGCAAGAGCAAGGCATCGTACAGCGACTCTTCTGCCTGCAGCGCCTGGCACAGCAGAGACCTGATCTTCACGAGAGCCGGCTGCCACCGCAACAGGGGTGATGGCGTGTAACACCGCATGTTACTAACCAGATAGCTCTGACCTTCTTCTCAATCCCTTTCTGGCCATTACCAGTTCTACGTGCTACTCGTTTCCCAAACAGCCTCGTACCATGCTGTTAAATAATGTGAGAAATTTGTGCTTGAGGAGCTGGATGCCGGGCTGCTCTCTTAAATGGCTATTGTTGTTCTGTGTTGAAAATTAACAAGATTGCACTGGGTTTGTAATCAGCAACAATTAACTTGCCACAGAGGTTGCAAGAGAAATCTTCAGCCCACATCACAGGCTCTCCTGATCCTTTGCACGGCGCAGAAAGCCGCAGCTGCCAATGCCTTGCACAGGCACACTCACACAGCTTTTTTTCTATGCAGAGCCATGGCTTGAGGTGTCTGCAGGGCTCTGTCCCCTGAGCCAGAATCACCGCTTGGGAATGGCCTGGAGTTAAGAGTCCCACAGAAACCCTCTCTGCCCCCTGCAATCTTTGCATGCAGGCTTGGCTCCTACCACCCCTGTGCCAGGCTGAGCTCCCCTCACCAGTCGGAGGATTTGTGGCTACTGGGTCTGCTCCCGGTACCAGCGAGGTGCGGGCAAGGCCGAGCTCCCTGCGGATCCCATAGGGATGCATGCCCATTGCCTTGCTACCCTAACCTGGCACTTCTCTCGCTTTTCCTTGTGATGGAAAGAACACCTAGAAATGCTCCTTAGACCTGAGCCTCCATCTGGGGACCTACTAAATTTGCATCGAGTTTCCTTTTAAGAAGGTTTGACATCCCTTCTGCCCCTCTGATCCTGCCTTCCAGGGCGACGCTGTAGTGAAAGCCCTCCATTAGCTCCACATTGGATCGAGAAGGTCTCTATGCCCTGGGACGAAGGAGCTTGTCAGGCTTTTTGTTTAGGGAATGTGCCATCCCTGGAACAGGGCTGGGTGCTCTGCCCCTCTGAGGAGAGCCAGGACCCAGGTGGCCAGCCAGCTGCTTGTGCAGATAACTGCAGTATCAGTGAGACATAATTAAGTTATGCTTATAGTTAAGTTATTCTGGTGAGACCTCACCTAGAGTACTGCGTCCAGCTCTGGAGCCCTCAGCACAAGAAGGACATGGAACTGTTGGAGCGGGTCCAGAGGAGGGCTACAAAAATGATCCAAGGACTGGAGCACCTCTCTTACGAGGACAGGCTGAGGGAGTTGGGGTTGTTTAGCTTGGAGAAGAGAAGGCTGCAGGGAGACCTGATTGCGGCCTTTCAGTACCTAAAGGGGGCCTATAGGAAAGATGGGGAAAAT
>BOSO01009288.1:37283-48542 GCA_018403395.1 Gorsachius goisagi | reverse complement strand
GTTGGACGGGGCTCTGAGCAACCTGATGTGGTTCAAGGTGTCCCTGCTCCTGCAGGGGGGTTGGGCTGGGTGACCTCTAGGGCTCCCTTCCAACCCAAAACCTTCTATGTTTCTATGATTCTATGATAATCAAATGTTTGTGTTTCCTTTTTTAAAGGCAACCGATAATAATCAAGAATTGCAACTAAGGGACAAAAGCCAAACATTGACGGCCATGTAGTTAAGTGGAAAATATTTCTACAACCAACCCAAACCATCATCCTGACCAATGGCATCGGAAATTACTTGTTTTCAGTTTGCCCTTCAGAAAAATGGGCAAAATAAAGCTTTAAATTAAAACAGTATTCACTTGTGGTTAAGAGACACATGGATAAAATACGATCCCACGCTAATTCCCAGAGCCTGACAGCAGCCTGTAAAAGATTTCCAGGCAGCATCCAGCGGCAGATGAACTCAGAAAGCAGATTTGTGGTAAATTCTGGTGGCTGTTCGGCACACTTAAATTCATCTTTCAAATAAAAACATTTTTCAGGCCAACCCCAGACTCACCGGGCAGCCCCGTTGCGCCAAGGACGCGTTGCCACACCCGCTTTCTGCCCGATTTGTCCCCTGCGCAGGAGCACCAACCACATTTAATGCCCTTTGTACAATCTCTGATATTTAAGCTTTTTTACTATGGTTTATTTTTGCCATTATTTTTCCCATTTTACCTTTGGAGAAGCCCTCAAGAGCCCTTTTAAGATGCATTTTAAGATACGGGTTAGCACCTGGCATGTTCATCAGCAGATGGTGCCTTTGAAACGCAGGACACGTTTTGGATTTTGTCAATATTTGGCATCATAAACGAGCAAATACTTGCAGTGGCAATATGCTGAGGGCGGCCAAACACGTAGCTATGGCCTCCTGCAAG
The DNA here is from genome assembly GCA_018403395.1 of Gorsachius goisagi. Taxonomy (NCBI): domain Eukaryota; kingdom Metazoa; phylum Chordata; class Aves; order Pelecaniformes; family Ardeidae; genus Gorsachius; species Gorsachius goisagi. The sequence continues at coordinate 47,632 of BOSO01009288.1, read as the reverse complement.
CGTGCCGAAAGCCACCTGGGTGAACTGCCCTGAGTCCCGGGGGGGCAGATACAGGCAAAGCGTGTAAAATAGGCAGCTTCGGCAAACATAAAGGAAATTAGGATTATTACTCATAACGCAGCTTGCAGCCACCTGACGGAGATCACCATAGAAGCAGCGCTGTCCCAAGCAGACTCCAAGGCTAAAGGATGCCATAGGATGCAGCTTGGGATTATCTCCGGGCTTTACGAACGGCATTAACGAGGGAACATTAAGGATTGTTCAAAAAACACTTACAGAGCTTCCGCTTAAGATTTTTTTTTTCCCCTCTAGTCTACTAAGTGACATCATTTCAGAGGTGCCGAATTAGAGTGAACTTAAAAAAACACTCAGCCGCGTTAAAGCTTTAGATTGGAGGTGGGTGGGCGGACATTGCAAAGATGAGCTACTATCTCCTGGTAGGCAGGAGAACCTGAAGTTTAAGTGTGTGCGTGTGTATATATATATATATATATGTATATATACGTGTGTGTGTTAAAAAAACAAATCAAATCAGCCCCTAGGACGAGGGTACGACAGCTCGGAAGCCGCCTCAGCCCTGTGAGGGGATTTCCCGCCTCTTGTGAGGGGAGGCTCCGCCCCCCGCTCAGGGAGCCAACCGCTGCGGCGCGCGCCGGCGGCGGGCACTGCGGCTGCGCGGTGCCCTCGCGCCGGGGCGGCGCCTGCGCAGAGAGCGGCTGGCCCGGCGTCAGGCAGGGCGGGGGAGCGGGCAGGGGAGCCGGGGGGGCGGTGGGGCGCCCTCGGGCTGCCTCAGCGGGGCTGGCAGGGCGGGGGCCGGCCGGGGAAGGGTACGGGGTGGGGGCTGCGGCCGCGGGGAGGGCTGCGGCTGGCCGTTGGCGGGAGCTTGGCGACCTCGCAGCCTGCGCCCTTGCGGTGTAGTTCCCGCTCGCAGCAGGGTGAGGCTGTTCCTGAGGCAGGTGTTCGCGCCCCCCCCCCGCCCGGGGGGTGAACGCGGTTTGTTAGGCGAAAGGGCTGTGTAGCCTGATGGCTTCCCTGCAGTATTAGCCGAAACGATGAGCATAAGAGCAGTGCGAGCTGGAGGGGTGCGCCTGTCCCGGCCCCTGGTGACCCACGGGCTCCCAGAGGCGGGAGCGCTTTCTTTGCAGTTAGCGGCTTCCCGTGGGTTTCTCCTCCGTGAGCTTGTTCGTGACTTTATGTTAGCTTTTGGTGTATGTGGTGTCTTGTGGCAGCTCCTGGGGGTTCCTCCGTTTTACCGATTCTGTCCCTTTAAAGGTCTCTTTAGAGGGGGGGAAAAAGAAAATTAGTTGTTATTGGTTGGTTAGTTTGTCATCTGCTCACTTCCTGCAGGTATCCGGATACAGGAGAGTTTTTAAGGGGACCGCAGTCATTCTGAGAGGAATTGGTAGCATTTCACTCACTTGGAGCTGCCTGGGAGATGGTGCAAAGCCACCTTTGACAGAAGACACGGCAGGTATAAAGAATGGCGTCACTGAGCAGAAAGACAAAATAGGCAGCTCCAGACAAGAAGAGAGGTTCAAATAGGAAACCGTTGTACAGGATAGTAAGCAAAATAACAAGATGTGGGATCATCTGACAGAAGCGTCTTGGAAAGCTTAATTGCTAAGCCAGGGCTTAGCCTCAAAGGATGTCTATGTCCATGTGACAACACTGGTATTACTACGATGCTACTGAGTTTTGGTGGTAGTATGCGCTCATGTAAGCTGCATTTTGCAGATGTGTTTTACTGGCTTAGAGAGGTAGGTTGCACCTGGATAAGTATAACTTGAGGAGTGCAAATGTCCCTTTTTTCTAGGTAGAAAGAACCTGAAATGGGGATTCCAGTAGTTTATATAAAGATCAGTGGAGATAGGTGAAATATTTTTAAGATGTGGTGATATTAGTGGATCAGATCTGTGTGTCTGCAATGGGATAGTGGAGAAATGTGAAGCACTTAAACTGAAAAACTGGAACAGTTACTAAATAGTTCAACTTTTTCAGCATTAAAAAGTCTATTTTGAAACATTTGTGCCTTGTGTTCCTGTCTGTGTTATCGTGGGAAAGAGTATCTTTCAGCTTTGAGACTGATTTCAATGTGTCCTTTGTATTTTCAGTGAGGAAATGAATCGAGGGTTGATACTAAAGTTTGAAAATCTGGTTCAGTTACGTGGTGCTTGCCGGCAGCTGCGTACTCTCTCCTACAGAAAAGTTTACAGAGCACAATGGAAGCCTGTGCAGTCATCTGCACATCCCGTGTGGTCCGTTCTTCTGTATCCACAGTTCTGGCAAAAAGACAAATTAATCAGTATTGCTTTACCGCAACACAGACATCTAGCTACAAAGGAGGTAATTAACAAAATCCAATAATCTCGGGGTTTATGTGAAATTTCAAAGCACAAGAGTTCTGTTTGAGCATTTTAATTACAAAAAAGGAGCTTTATTAATGAATATAGAGAAGTTATTATAAAATTATAAGACAAAATGTACTTAATCTATGACTGTAGTGTGACTCCCTCTCAAATACTGTTTTAAAGTGCTTATACCAGCAGCATTGTGAATCTTGCAGAGGCAGGAGAAAATCATTACAAACAAAAAAGAAAATTATTTTGTTGATTTATTTTTTCTTGTTTTGAAAAATCAAAAATGAAAAAAGATAAAGTGTAGTATGCTATACACTTAACATATCATACTTAATATTTAAAGTCATTCATTTGTTGTAGTTCATTGACATTGCAGTAAAAAAGATGTGTTTACATCCTATGGCTTGAGACCATTGTCTCTTTAATACTGTTTTTATTATTTCTTAGTTTATGCCAGCTATGTGTTCCTATATACATGTCTAATTCCATGTAGGAGACAAAAAAGAAGAAAAAGAAGATACCACTTTCAAAAGGTGAAGTGGAGATAAGGCAGAAGATGACTATTGAGGAACTTGCACAAGCTATGGGTAAAGACATAGGTGAGAGCCTGCTCTGTTGTCTGACATTGAATGACACAGTTAAAATGCCACTTTCATGAGTGGTAAAGGCAAAGATGTCTATGATGGCATCACGTAGTGGTTGCTAATCCCTCCCTTAGCAAGGTAGACTATACCCATACCAAAGAAAATGTTGGTAGACGCAACGGCAGACTAAAGGGAAAAAAAGTTGGGCCATCCAGATTACCAGGCGAGGCGCTTTAATGTGAAGAAGCCAGGACTCTCTTCTGTCTCCATCAGAAAGGCTTCAGATCCACGTAGGCTGTTCTTCGTGACTGTGTTTCCGAAGTGCTGAATTATTCTGGAAGGAAAAACACTGCACCCTGGTTTGTCGAAGCTGGACCCTGTGAGTAAAGAATTCGTGGCTAAAGAGAGAAGGCACAAAAGAGCTTTAGCCCATAATCCAACCCTGGGAGCTGGAGTCTTGGATTCAGGAGCAATACATATTTCATTAAAACAGTAATTTGATTAACTGGGAACGGGCAGGACTTGTCCGGAAACACCCCCCTCTTTAGGTGGCTGCCCTAACAACTGGCTTACAGGAGCAGGCTCGTTCTTTCAACCCCATGGCTGTAGAGTGGCTCAGCTCGACCAGTTTTCAATGATGTTTTAGGGGGGTCATTAGCATGTTTTGACTATTGACATTTGAAATAATTCCATACCTGTGTAATACCAATCTCCATTCTTTTTTATCCATCTGGGTTGCTTTTTCTGGCAAACTTCCCTCTCAGCAATGAGGAGAGAAGGAGAAAAGTCTGTTATGTCTTGCTGTCTGTTTTTGAGGTAGAATTGCAATGGTACTTAGGTCAGCATGTAACAATTTTTCACTACTGCAATACATTCTGTGTTTTGGCTACCAAAGAAAGTGGCATATGAACAGATTTATCAAATTTCCTTTCTCCTTGAATCACTTCTTTGCTCTTTGGTTTAGATGAGTTTCAGTTGTTTTCTTCTTAGGAGTTAATGGAAAAGTAAGCTATGAAAATCTGAGTGAAAAAATAAGATCGTAGTGCCTAATGAGGCAGTCATTTTCAGTAAATCTTTCTGAATTAAGTTCTTCTCTGCAAGTATGTAGCGTAACAGAAACTTTGAGATAAATCTAGCTGGAGGAAAAATGTTTTGTGAATGAAACTTATTAGCACGGTATAAAGTACTAATGAAAAAATCTTAAACTGTATTAAGTGAGGGCTTTTTTGTCCCGCATATTTTTGTGGATGTAGTTCTGAGATGTCTTTTGTCTTGTCTACAGATCATATTTATGAAGCGCTGCTATACACAGACATTGACCTTGATTCACTAGAACCAGATTCCATCTTATATGAAGACCATATCAAGCTAATTGTTAAAAAATCAGGAATGAAGTACAAATCAGCAAAGCTGAAAGAGGAAAAAGAAAGAGAAAACACAGATGCTGTGAAAAGGTAAGTTGTGAACTGTTCTTTTTTGGCTCTTTTTATCCTATTTGTTTCTGCAGGTGTTTTTCATATACTGTGTTTTCTTTGTGCTGATGGTAGGTTGGTAATACCTAATGTAGTCACAATTTGATAATATTTAAAAGGTAAAGTTTACTATTTTGATTTCTTTTCAGGTGAGCTTTTTCTATGCCGTTTTCTGAAGAAAAGACAGTTCTTCTTTGATATACTGTTGTATTAATAAAATTGCTGTATAATTGCTGTAATGCAGGAGAAAGAGGGCTGTGTGGTGTAGCTAGGATTTGTAATCACGGTGGGGAGAAGCTAGGCTCCCCTGTTCATCACTGAGTTCTGGTAAATGGCATTTCCTCAGCCATAGCAGGCATGCATGTCGCTTGGTGAACTTTTTTGGTATTTACAAAACACGTTTTTGTTTTAATTGCAGGCCTCCTGCAGACCCAGCAGTACTAACCCCACGGCCCCCGGTTGTTACTATCTTGGGCCACGTTGATCATGGGAAAACAACCTTACTTGACAGCCTACGAAAAACTCAGGTGGCATCAATGGAAGCAGGAGGCATTACACAACACATTGGTGCTTTTCTTGGTATGATTCAAGTGTACGCGCGTGTGTATAAATCAGTTTACGCTCCATCTTACACAGTGGGCTGACTTGCTTCCAGTTTATTGGGGAAAAATGTTGCAACATAAACAGTTTATATGTGAGCAGTGGAGAAGGAAATCATAACTTGTGATAACTGTCACAAATACATGGATTGAACCTCTAAGTGGATTGTCTGCGCAGCTGAAATTCTATTTAGACTCTTGAGGATTATGAAAGTTCCCAGGACGTTTTTTCTTTCTTGAGGAATTAAAAGCACCTTTGACCTCCATGCCAACAGTTATCTATCGGCCTAAAATATGTCATTATTATTAAAAAAGTTCTCCATGGGAGTGATGCTTGATTTACGATAGGTCAAATAAAGCTATGTGAAATGCTGATTTTAAAATGCACCGTATACATTTCTTCACAGTGCATTTGCCTTCTGGGGAAAAGATAACTTTCCTTGATACTCCTGGACATGCAGCTTTCTCAGCCATGCGAGCAAGAGGTACCCATGTTACTGACATCGTAATACTGGTGGTAGCGGCAGAAGATGGAGTGATGCAACAAACTATAGAATCCATTCAACATGCTAAAAACGCGGGAGGTACGGTGTTTAACTTGGTAACATTACATTTTGAAGTGAGTGGCAAGCCCACTACACAAAGTTAACACACAAGACATGTTACTATGCTCAGATAATGAATGCTTTGCGAGTGTTTATTCACCTCTCAAAGTAAACTCCTTGAATTGGAATCCACAGAACTTGGGAAGTAACTGTCGTAGTCCCGTTCCTTTTCCCCTGGGAAGGTGTTGTTTGAAAATACACTGAATGTTGCAGTAATACATAAAGATATTGAAACACTAATATTTTAGCAGCACTTGCAGGTTTGTGAGAAAAGCACTCATCGTGTGTGTGTTGGGGGGAGGGTTATTGTTGGGGTTTTTTTTCCCTTCCCTACTAGGATAACTCCTCCAGCTTACTCATGGTAGCTCAGATCTTGGTGGCTGCTCAGGGAGTAGGTGCCATGTGAGATGATGTGTTCTAAGTGGTCATAACCTGCTTTAACCTTTTATTGCAGTTGTGCTAGTAGCAGCAAGTTTGGGTTAGGTTGGTATTGAAGGGGTTTTCTTCTCTCTTTTTAGTTCCTCTTATCCTCGCCATTAATAAATGTGACAAACCTGAAGCTGATCCTGAAAGGGTAAAGAAGGAATTGCTGGCTCACGATGTGGTCTGTGAAGAGTTTGGAGGTGATGTTCAAGCTGTAAATATTTCTGCGCTCAAGGTAAAGTTTTGGTAGAAGAAACGATGGGTTTTCATGGGCATCCAATATGTGCATACAGCTGCGTTTTTATTTGGCGGCTTATCTTGGGCGTTTATCTTCCCCGTATTTGACACCTTACCATGAGCTAAGTGCTGCTGGCTCTCACCAGAATGATTTGAAACATACTCCTGTCACATTTTGAGGCTCAGCCCTTCAGTGAACAATATAATCTCATTTTTCTTCTGGACATCCAGTGGATATTTTTCAGGTTCATCCTAATTGCTGTTTCCTCGTATATTTGCTTGTTGTATGTAATGAGTCCAAAATCAAAGTTGGTGATAATACTACACATGAAGGGAGAAATTGTAACGAGGGTAAATAAGTATTTTCATAACACGTGCCTAATCACAGGAACAGAGTTTTGTCATGGTCTTACATGAGATTTACCATCTTATCCTTGCAGACAAGTGATAACTAAAAACTGAACTAAAATCTGAACTTTACTACTTGTAGTTTTGTGGTGGCCAAAGCCACTTTGTCCAAACTGATGCAGCAGTGTCTTAGCCTTATTGCTTTCTTTCTAAATGCATTCCAAGTCACTTTCTAAATCTTCAGGCAAGTTCAAGACCTTTTGAAGTCATGTCCTTACACTTAAAAATAGGCATACATAAAAATGGCTACCTCTGTAGCACATGTTGTTGCCCTAATTCCTGTAGATCTGTATCTGCTGACTGACAGCTAGCTCATTGTATATGTTCTCAAAAATAAAATGCAATTAGAACAAAGTGGGGGGGAAGAAAACAGACCCAACAGTTTTTGTCTCTTTGATGTCCTGGAGTCTTGACTGTGTAGTAGATGTCATCAAGTTTCAATTTGGCTGTTTAGGTATTTTGTTTCTTTGTTGGTGTTTTTTGGTTTGGTTTTTTTTTTTTTTGGGGGGGGGGGAGTTGTAGTTGAGTTTGGTTTTTGGTTTTTTTAATTTGCATTCCTAATATACTTGTAGCAGGATATTGCAAGGTCTTTTTCTGCATTTGTAGCCCAGATGTTATGAACAGAGAAGCAAGGAAACTGTCCTTCCTAATGTTTTGTGCCTTTTGGACCAGAAGTACAGTGGTCTTAATAGTTCATTACTTCAGTGCTGTCTTGCCTTGAAGGCAAAGGCATCTGCACTGTTGGACTTGATGATCTTAAAGGTCTTTTCCAACATAAACGATTCTATGACTGTATGGCATAGTTAGTAGTTCTGCATTAAATGGAGGAATCTGGCACAAAGATTTCAACTTCTGATCTGGCTTTAATTGGGCACTTGGCACTTCCTTTATTCTTTATCTTTTCTGTGTGTATGGGTTTTATACAGGGTGAAAACCTCATGGTTTTAGCAGAAGCAACCATTGCTTTAGCAGAGATGTTGGAACTGAAGGCGGATTCCACAGGTCTGGTGGAGGGGACCGTAATTGAGTCTCGCAAAGACAAAGGGAAAGGGTAAGTAAATCCACCACCTTTACACCTGTAATGAAGCAATGTGTAACAATGCAGAGATACTGTTCAGGTGGCTTGTACCTCAGTGTTTATGTTTAACATCCAACTTTTGTTGTTAGATAAAACTGTAACAGTTTCTTTGCAGTGTTGGTAACTAAAGCGTTGTAATGTTATTCTACAGCAGGAGAGCCAGAAAAAGATTATAAACCCATAGGGCAAAATTCATTGTATGACTGAAATGAAATCCTGTAAGCACAGGAAAAAAGTTTCAAATGCTAGAACAGATGTGTTTTCAAAAATGTCATTAAAAAGTAGAAACAATGAAATTACTATAATACATATGCAATTTTTGGCGAATTGTGTGTAACGTGACATTTTACTCTTTTAAATATTGTAGTGCTTTTGCAGGTTCTCTGCAAATAAGGTGTGTTCTGCCCTTATAGAATCATAGAATCACTTGGGTTGGAAAAGACCTCCAAGATCATAGAGTCCAACCTTTAACCTAATGCCCTTCTTAAAAATGAACCAAATTCTAGAAAGTTGTTGGGGTTTGGGGTTTCTTGTTTTGGTGGGGTCTGTTAATGTGTAAAATCAGTCTCTTGCTGATTTCACAAATGCCAAGTTTTGTATTGATCTGCAGAAATGAAAATAGTACAGTACAGGTTTTGGGCTTTTTGCAAGTCACTTTAAATTTTATTAGCACTCTAATAGAATGTGTCACAGGAATATTCCACCTCTGATCGGTCACAAGTATGTTCTGTTTTGTGTTTGCTTACCTATGCCAACCGGGAAAACGGGGAGAAGAGTCACTTTAGTTTTGTCTGTTATTTTTCTCTGCTCTTCACTAGTCCAGTTACCACAGCCATCATCCAAAGAGGAACTCTGAGAAAAGGCTGTGTTCTGGTTGCAGGGAAGACCTGGGCAAAAGTGCGTTTCATGTTTGATGAGAACGGCAAAGCTGTAGATACAGCCTCTCCAGGCATCCCAGTGGAAATCATGGGCTGGAAGGAAGTCCCTTCGGCCGGAGATGAAATCCTTGAAGTAGAATCTGAGGTACAGAAAGGACTGCTTAATGGAAAACCTATACTGCAGTGAGATGGATGGGAAGGAGTTGAGTAAAAAATAAGTGATAGCTTTCATTCGAAATAATCTGATGAAAAACGAAGGCTGAGCATGGATATTAAGAGACCTGAGCTAGGTGTTCTGTAAGAGGAATGAGGGTTTGCATATTGCCTCTTTCTTTGCCGCTGCCCCCACTTCTCCTCTGCTGGGCTATCCTCATCTCCATGCACCCAGACTAACCTGCTTTACAATCACATGAAGAAAGCAGGCTGCCTCTGGAATAAAAGATGAGTCGCTTTTGGTCAATGCTTTTGCTTCTCATGGTCATCCTCCCTTCCCCCATGCTTTGTTTGCAGTGACTGCAGTCCTGAATGGCTTCTGCGGGGGTAATCTGGGATTTGTTCTAACGTGGTCCCTTTCTAAAGGCTCAGAAGACTTTTCTCTTTTATACAATCATACTATCACCCTACCTGGAGAATAGTCCAGCACTTAATGGTATCGGTGTTTTAATTTTAGAACGAGAGAACTAGTTTCTGACAAAAGAATATGCATAGAATACAGCTTGAAATAGGTGTTGTGAGAGCTGGACAAATACCACATGAAGGAATGAACAATAATTCTCTTCTGCAATGCAGAGATATGATAAAAATAGGCCTTCAGTCATGTTGTAGCCCAGGGAGGCAGCTATTGTGCTCATTCTTTGCCATCCTTGTAGCAAAATCTGTTAAATGTGAAAGAAAATGAGCAAGCCTGTAGAGAAGATGCAGAAGGATGAAACTGCATTAACGTGGAGTTTTCTGATGTGGTGCTTTGAACGGTAATGTTTCTGTCCCTTCCTGCCCAGCAAAGAGCACATGAAGTTGTGGCTTGGAGAACCTATGTTGAACAGCAGGAGAGGATGAAGAGGGATGAGGAAGTTATTGAAGCAAAGCAAAAGGAACACAGGATGGAATATGAGAAGAAGCAACAGAAGCTAGCCCATCTGACCTGGAGACAGAGGAAGGCAGTGCTGTACAAGGCCAATAAGCATCTCATGTTTTCAAGGCCTAAAGAGAAAACAGAGATGGACAAAAATGTGCTGTCGGTAATTGTTAAAGGTGCCGTCCTATTCTGTTTACTGCTCCATTGGTTTTGTGCTTCTCAAATGCTCAGTCTGAAGGATGACCCTAAACTATTAACAACATTTCTGTTACCAGAAGTTTAATAATCTGTTCAGTTTTAAACTGATTGAACTTTTCTCAGTAAAGGGAGGGGCATCAGAAAAGGTCAGTAATCTGTTCAGTTTTAAACTGAAGGTCAGAAGGATGCGCTTCCAGCAGGGCCAGAGCAATAGGAATATTTATAAGCCCAACCCAGGATCTCCTGAGTAAAACCCATACAAGTGCCTCTGTGTGTGTGTGTATATATCTGTGTGTGTGTATATATATATATCATAGAATCATAGAAGGTTTTGGGTTGGAAGGGACCCCTAGAGGTCATCTAGTCCAACCCCCCTGCAGGGAGCAGGGACACCGCTAACCAGATCAGGTTGCTCAGAGCCCCGTCCAACCCAGC
>BOSO01009288.1:0-37241 GCA_018403395.1 Gorsachius goisagi | reverse complement strand
TCCCCCTTGTCCTGACACAGCTGGCCCTACTAAAAATATGTAGATTTAAAGTACATATATTAAGAAAAAAAAAAAACCCAAACCACAACGTATATGAGCAGCAGTACTGCATCAGCAAAATGGAGGACAAGAACAGTTCTGTATCAGTTAAAGTGGGATAGGAGGAGCTTGCTTTGACCTCACAGTCATACACAAGCAGTGACAGTAGTAGCTGAAAAACTATGCAAACTTGACCTAAAAATGCCAGCAGATGTGGAGCCTCTGGTCCTATTTATTCAGTTCATTTTTGGAATTAATAGACCTGTTAGATGTGTTTTAATGTATTACTGAAAATGTAGAAAGAATGACTTTACGTTGCACAGCGTGTTGTCATAGTTCCCTTGGTGCTACTTCAGTGTTTCTTTGATGTGTACAAAGCCAGCAGTACTTCCATTTATACATGCAGGTGATGTGGATGGATCTGTTGAAGCTATTCTGAACATTCTGGACAGCTACAATGCGGACGATGAATGTAAATTGGATATCATCCATTTTGGAATTGGAGATATCAGTGAAACCGATCTAAGTCTTGCTGAAGCATTTAATGGTGAGCGCATGTGTAAAAATCAATTTACAGTTAGTACAGACTCCTTGTTGAAACGGGGAGGTCTCATTCTGGTTTTGTTTTCTTAGTAATTAGCAGCATTGATAATGTAAACTTACAGGTATCTTATGTTTCCTTTAACATTGAATAGTGGTGCAGGCAGGGGAAGGCTAGAAATCTCATGAAAACGGAAGGACTCCTGACAAGCTGTTGCCAATAATCGCATCGTTAGGGTTAAAGTCTGACTCCTCACTCGAGTGGCTCAAACAGGGCAAAACTAGAAAAGTAGGTTACAAAAGAATTGCCTTTGCTCAGGGAGGTAAGTGGGAAGACCCTGTCAGTAGTTGTTCCTGTTCATACGCTGTAATTCTCACCTCCTCTGGAGGCTGTGGGGTCCTCAGACCTGCCATAGCCCACAAGTGGATGAGAATATGATTTAGAGTTCACTTCCAGCTTCATTTGGACATGCAAGCTTTTTTTTTTTTCCCCCAGCCCCAAAATTTCCCAGTCCTTGTCCCTTTAGGTAAGCTCTGGTGAGCTGTGTGTAAGCATTAGTTTCTGCTTCGATTCCTCCAGTTCTGTCATCAGGGAGCTTTCTAGGAGGGCTTTTCTGAGCCATGTGTTTTGATACAGGGTTATAGTAGTACTCAATGTGTAATAGTGGGAGAAGCAAATTGTCCCCCCTTAAAAAGGAAGCAGTGGTAAATGCTGTTTCTTGTTTTGCTGACCACCAGTTCTAACCTGTGCTGCAAGTTCAGCGTTACAGACACAGCAGGCGCTTTTGCTTACTGTTTAGAGTGATCTCTTGTAGTCATCACTTCCCAATTATTTTTATTTACCAGGTGTTGTATTTGGATTCAGTGTGAAAGCCAATGAAAGTATTAAACAGCTGGCTGCTAAAAAGGGAATAAAAATTAAACTTCACAATATCATCTACAAGCTTATTGAAGACTTGAAAGACGAGCTAAATAGCAGACTACCCCCATCTGTGCAGGAGAATACACTAGGTGAGTTTTCACTGACTGCTATATTTTTGGTTCGCAGTGCAGCCTGAAGTTTATTCTCCAATGAAGCGTTCCTATTGTACCAAATATTTTATATTTCTCTGTCGCTGCTTTTGTGTATTGTTACAAAGCTCGGCAAGCTTGTAGCTTGGTTCTACTTATTGCCAGTTTGTTATTCTCATGTACTTCATACAACTTCATTTTTTTTTCTTTTAGGGGAAGCTTCTGTTCTCAACATTTTCTCTGTAACAGTAGGAAAAAACAAAATTCCAGTAGCTGGATGCAGAGTACAGAAGGGGCTGCTAGACAAAAAAATGAAATTTAAGTTAATCCGTAATGGGGATGTTATTTGGAAAGGTAAGTGTAATTGCTCATAAAAGCACGTATTTGTATTCAGCGTTAAGACAGCACTCATTCCCTGTGAAGTTACTGCAAAAGGTGCACGTTTGCTCGTAGGGCAGTCCCCTGTGCTAGTCAGGATGGAGCTGCTCCAGCTAGAGAAAAGCTGCAAAATGTCACTGTCCTGTTACCCAGATCTTTTTCTAACCACCAGCAATGGTAGGAAAGCACTAGCATCACAGCATTTGCCTGCTGGCAAGGACTGGTGTCTGACTCTGTCAGCTGCACATGCTCACAGTCCCTACCTTTTCTTGCTTGCCTGCCTGGTGAAGCATTAATTCTGCAGGAAGGGCAAACCAAAACAATTCTATGCTCTGATGTTAGTGGGCTCTTTCTTTGACACACTTTCTCTTTGTAGGATCTTTATCATCACTGAAGCATCATAAAGATGATGTCCAGGTAATAAAATCAGGTATGGATTGCGGATTGAGTTTGGACAAGTATGTAGAATTCAATATTGGAGATGAAATTATCTGTTATGAAGAAAAAGAAGTTCAACAGACCACTTCCTGGGATCCAGGATTTTAAAATCCAATTGTATACGTTAACACTAAAGGACATGTATTATTCCTGGCTGGCCTTCAACTCTTAACATTAAATGAACTTTCAGAGATACACGAGCTTCTCTGTATCTGATGTTTACATAACAACATTCTGCTCTTTAAATTTTGAAGTGACCCCCTTACCTTGTTGGAGCATGGGATAAACTACAATTAACTGCAAGCACTTCAAGTGTCTAAAACCATCACAGTATAAATATTTCTGATGAGTATGTATTGGTTTCAAAACTGCTGAGCCATCTTTTCTCTCCCTCAGTGCTGCTATACAATTTTTTCAGTATGTAGCCTGCATTTTGTTAGCAGGACTCTGCTACCCTTTTCTCTAGCACTGACCCACTTGTAGATATAACTTCAGACCTCCTGATCTCCTGTTTTTCCAGATTAGAACTACTGCGCTGCTCCCACATTTAAAGAGACCACTTCTAAGGTTAGCTAGAGTGGTGGGAGGAGTTGCTGCTTCAGCTAGAGTCAACGTATTTCATCCTAGCTGGCAGTCAGCATCCAAAGCTTCACACATTTTCTCGCTTAGCAGCAGAGAGGAAATACAGTGCCACAGGAAGCAGAAATAAATCCTTAAACCGTAAAGAACTTCAGATTTTTATTGTCTAGTACATTTACTTGTCTTCTGGTTTATTGAAGCAGTACGTCAGACAGCACTTGCCACAATAGTGTCTGTCGAAGTGACTTGCCATGAAGACTCCAGCTCCACACTCCTCAGAGGGGCACTCCCGGCGCAGACGACTGATCTTGCCGTTCTCATCCACCTGGGAAGGGCAAAGAGACAACATCTCAGATGTACTTGCCACCTTTTAGTACGGGTGGTACTTTTGAGTATTTTTCTTTGCCAGAGTAGTTTTTGAGAGTTACTACATCAAGCTTCTTGAAGCGAAGTTTGGAAGCACCTGACTGCAATAGTCAGTTTCTCTCCTATTTAAGAGGTGGGGTGTTTGCAAAGAGAAGGACTTTAAATATGCCAGGCTGGATGCAGACTAGTTACAGGCTTCATATCCTTCCTGCTGAGAGCTAATTTTTCATCAAGTTTCTCCTAGAGTTAGTTCTACGTACCTTGTAGTACTTGAGCACTGCAAGCTTAACCTTCTTTCTCTTATGCTTGTTCTTCTTGGGAGTAGTGTAAGACTTCTTCTTTCTTTTCTTGGCACCACCACGAAGTCTCAGCACAAGGTGAAGAGTTGATTCCTATTTGTAAAGCACATGAAGACTCAAAATGCTTTCTCAGGACAAGAGTAGCACTTAAGCAGGGTTTTTCTTTCTCTACAGAAAGTAGATCTCAAACGCCAGGCAATTAGGAAAGCTCTAAAAGGATTATTAGCTATTAAGTCTGCAAATGAACAGGCTCCAGAGAAGAGGGGATGGATGCTGCATCCCAAACCCCAGAAGGTTCAACAGCTGTAAAACCTGTTGCCACTATATTCCTCGGTTCTAACTGCAATTGCAGAATAGTTTCAAGCCCAAGCGACAGCTATTCATTGCTCCTCCTTTCTAGTGGCACTCACTGGCCTCACTGTCAGGTTAATCAGGGAGAAAGGGGTTTCACATTGCCCCCCCTAAAACAGCTCACCAGGCAGTGCCAAGTGCCAGGGGTGACAGAAGGGGAACACTGGAAGTGGAAGCTGTTAGAAATGTTGTCTTCTGACCTGAATCTACAGATTGGGATGCAGCAACTGTCTATTATAGTCCCAGCATCAGCACTTCCTTGGTCAATCTGCCCCTACATCAACTGATTTGGGTGAATCCCTTTGAAGCCTTTCTTAGGCTGAAGCCCTCTGAAGCATTTCTTAGGCTCAACAGCAAAGGTTAGCACCAGCTCTAGCTGGTACTAGGAACGCTCTGTCCAGCCTCTCCTACTCACTTTTTGAATATTGTAGTCAGACAGCGTGCGTCCATCTTCTAGCTGCTTACCAGCAAAAATCAGTCGCTGCTGGTCAGGAGGAATGCCTAATGGTGACATAAAATCAAGATTAAACGAGGAATATGAACTAGGGCATTTTGTAACAAAACAGTAGGTTGCTGCAGTCAATCTTATCTGTGTGAGACATGCATCAGCCCAAGAGAGAAGAGAATAATAAGCGCATCTTGAATTACCTTCCTTATCCTGGATCTTAGTTTTTACATTTTCTATAGTATCAGAAGGCTCAACCTATTACGAGACAAAACAACGGAGTCAAAACGCGCTCTGCCTTTTATTTTGCCCGGAAAAGCAGAGGAACCGCGAGGAACTTCAGCCACGCCGCCGATGCTGTCACGGCCGTTTCGGCCCCCGGCGGGGCAGCCAGGCCCGGGCAGCGGCGGGGCCCGCGTTTCCCGACGTCCCGGTGCAGGAGGCACGGGTGGCCCCGCGGCTCCCCTCCGGCCGGGCAGCAGAGAAAGCCCGAGGAGGCCGGGCGCGGCCCTGCCCTGCCGCCGCACGGGGTCGGGATGCGGCGAGGCCTTGCCGGCCTGCACCGACCCGCGGCCGTGGGTCGCGCCTCCGTGGGGCAAACCCTCCCCAGGCACCCGCTCCCGCCTCCCCTCGCCCGCCGGGGCAGCGCGGCGATGGGCCCGCGGCGGCTCAGCTCACCTCGAGGGTGATGGTTTTCCCCGTGAGGGTCTTCACGAAGATCTGCATGGCGAGGCCGGCACCTGTGGGGAGAGGCGGTGAGGGGCGGCGGGGGACGGGGCCACGCGTGCGGCCGCGGAGCGAGGACTCACCCGCGACCTGCTCGCGGAATGGCGGCTCCCCGAAAGAGCGGTGGGCCGGCCCGCACGGGGTTTCCACCCGCGCCGGAGGAGGGGCGGGAGGCGAGGCCGGACTACGGCTCCCGGCGGGCCCCGCCGCTGCCAGCCGCTCCGCGGGCTGTTGGGAGCCGTAGTCCCGCCCCGGGGGCCCATGGGAGTCGTAGGCGGGAGCGGGAGCGCCGGGGCGGGGAACTGCAGCTCCCGGAATGCACCGCGGCCCGCCTGGCGCAGCCGTGAGGGAGCGGCCGCCTCAGCTCGCCTCACGGCCTGGGCAGGGCGGGGCGCCAGCTGGAACTGCCGGTTTTGGGGAGGATTGCGGGTTTTTCAGGGAGCTGTGTCTTCACAGGTCTGCGCTGCACCGTGAAACGCCAGAAGTCGGTGTCCTCGCCGCGGCCTAGCCCTGTGGAGGCGGTTTAAAAGCTCCCCTCAGGCGCCTTGCCCGCCTGCAGGTTCCCCAACATTAACGCCAAATTCATCTGGGTTTGTAGGGCAAATATTTTTAGAATGGGAAAAGCCACGGGTGTAAACTAGGAATAGAGGAGCACTGGGGGTCACATTAATTCCAAATTACTTGTGAGGTGGTTTTATGCTTATGAAGTGAATATGGAAAGGGTTAAAGCAGAACAAAAGCTTGCTCGAATACATGAGTATCAGCTGATGCTATTTTAACAATTTCAACTCTTCTTCCAGGTTTGGATCTGAGGCAGTTGTTAAACAAAGGAGGAAAGAGGTTTAGGCTTTGTGTAAGAAAGGTGCTAGGCTGCTATGCCAAACCATCCCATGGGAGTGGAGAAATGTTCTGTCTTCCCTCCCGCCCTTTTTGAGAAGGACCGGAGATCTCCGGAGAGCATACGAACATAATATAGTGACAGAAACTGAGAAAGTGGGTTGTGCTGAGCAAGGACCATCTGAGGAGTGTTATATTATATACAGTAATGCATTTGACAAGGTAATGTATTTTTCAGGTAAATGAGCAACAAAAATAAGTAAAAAGTGGCTTGCTGCTTCTTTGTCTTCTGTGGAAAAACGGTATAAGCAGACCGATTGTGACCTGGTGGTGTAGTTGCAGAAATCAAGGATTGGTGTATTTTCAGCTGGTTTTTGTGCCCCTGTATATACTGCAGTCGAATAGACGCCACTACGGTGAATTCATGCTGCCAGAAGTTACAGTAGGGTTCATGCTTGATAACCACTTTTCTTAACCTTATGCTACTTTTGAAATGATAAAGCATTATAAAGCTGTCCTAAAGCAGGAGAAAATTTACTTAACTAAAAAGACCCATGACATATACCCTGTGTATGCTGTATTAGCGTTAACGGCTCTTCTGTTGGGCCAAAAGGTTATAGCTGAAGCTCCTGGAGGACTCCTGCCTGATTGTGTCTGCCTTGTTCAGACACTGAGATGGGAGATGCCAAGAATAAATAAAGATTCTTAGTTTTCGAGGTGGATGGGAATGAGGATTACTGTGTCTGCTTTTAAATCTTGAGTCGGACTGCTATTTTAAGACATTGACGTGCACAGCCCCTGCTCCTTTGGTTTTCCACACCTGTAAGTGCTAAGGATGTTTAAGTGCCCATTTGGAGAAAATAGCTTTTATTACATGGAAATGGTTGCTGCAGCTGTCCAGATGAATGCTGATTGCCTTAGTTCTTAATAACATTTGTGATTATCGAATCTGAGGTAAGTTTAGAGGCTGTCTTTCACAATGTAAAGTATTTCTGTATTTTCATCATCTTCAATGCTTTTGGAACTGGTTTTTATTGTATCAGAGTAATGCTATGAAGCTTGCTCTAAGGAATATTATTTTGTCTATAAATTTTATTTTTAAACCTATCACGCTTATTAAAAAGTTCCAGAAAATTGTTTTTCCGTTCATTCTTTCCATATAAATATTGTGTCCAAAAATCCATTCACAGATAATAATGTAGGCTACTGCATAAAAGAATATCCTGACTTCAGTCAAACAGGAATATGAGGCTTTAATTGCCAGAATCAAGAATGGCCAAAGGAATGCATTTTTTTCTTCACAGGAGATTAAAAGCTCTAGAATCTGAGTCCACGACTCTATTATACCATAGGAAAAGAGCAATGGAGCTTGAAGACAACTGAGTTATCTCTAATAAAGTTTAGAGAAAAATATGTTATTTTAATTAGGACAGGAATAATTTAGTCGTAGCTGGCTTCTCTCATTTGTATTTTTTTAAATGTTTCAATTCTTGTTATATTTTTTTATGGAAGCTGCCAACGATTGTGTAAAACCTTGCTAATCTGGTGTTAGATTTCTGCTCTTCGGACCCTGGTGCTGATTATTCTGCAGTCAAACTTGAGGTGTAATCGGCAAAGGCTTTGCTTGCAGAATAACTTGAGGATCAGCCTTGGAAGTTAAACACACTCGGATTCTCTCCGCCTGTAAAAACAGTAGAGCATTAAAAGGAGGCTATTGCATTGCTAAAATGCTCTGTCTGAGGTCAAGAAATACGGAAAAGTGAGTGAATTGTGCACTTTTTTTCATTTACCATCTTATATTGAGGAAGTATCATCATGTAGCTGCATGTACATAGTAGGATTCTCCATAGAGCCAGTTATGTTGCCATATGCAGTCTGAAATAGAATTAATACAGCAAACTGGGGGTCCAGGCTTTGCTGAGAACAACAGAACAGTATGACAGCAAGCCTGGTTCAACAGCTTTTGGTACTGATATCCTTGCAACCTGATGTTTGAAAATAACAAGGTAACAGCTCCTGTTTTATGTTTCTTTTTGTTGGTGTTGGTGGGTTTTTTTCCCCTCTAGAATAAAAGCCTTTTAGAAGAATTCTGCAAAAATTAAAAATGTAAGATTGGAAACTTAGAACGTAAGAAAGGTAGCCTCGGAAACATTTGGCACCTGAGAGAAAACAGCACATCCGCTTCAGCCCATCCCAGGTAAATCCAATATTCTGCTGGTTTGCGAGTTTCTTCTAGATTAAATTTTTTTTAAAAATAATTATATAAAGCCAAAGCCAAAACAAAACCTCTAAAACTAAGCCACCCAGAATCGTGCAACATATCAGCAAAATGCAGTTCTGTTTGCTGGGATGTAGAACAGCAGTGACCCAGTAGGAAAAGGGAGGTGTAGACTTGAAGAAATATGTATTTGGAAGGGCTTTGCTGTGTGGGAAGCTGCCCATGAAGGAAGTGCAGCCTGCATTACTGTTACCAGCTGACTTTCCTGCCTGCAGTTGGGAGCCCATGAAAGGTATTTTCTTCTCCCACAGGCCTGAGTATAGAAAAATCACTCAACCTGGATCCTCCTCCTAAACATCTCGCTCAGTTAGACTGATGGGTGCTGGGACTGAAAAAAAGAAAGGGGAAAAAAGGATATCCCTCGGCAGAAAAGGTCTGTGTTAGAACAAGAACTCCTGTATTTACTGGCCTTCCGAGAAACAGCTGAAGCAAAGACAGAAAAGCTGAAGCTCAGGTTCATGTCCGTATCTGCAAATATTTTTAATTTAGATGTGTTCCTTATGCCACATAGACTTTCTTTTTTGTCTTATGGATTGAGGTTCCATGCACTGGTTGATTATTAACATACATACTGTTGATACTATGATGAAGATTTCTTTATTTGGGTAACTGTGCTGGTCACATATGTCTTTTTCCCTCTTAACTATTCACAGACATGCTAGGGTTTTGTTAGTTGCAAATGCTATTTCTGCCTGGGCAAAATCGGACAAGGTTGTCACCCTGCAAGATCTCTCGGATCATGAAAAATAAAAAAGATGAGAAAGGTAAAGTCATTAAAAATGAAATGTCAGAGCAATTGAGAATGAGAGCATGAGACTAGACAATCAGTAATAGCAGACTGAGTTTGGCCTTTAAGATGGTACCTTTTATTCCTGTCTGGTAACTTTTGAGGGCACTGGTGGGAAAACAGAGTTTAACTGATGCTGTAAAAGGTGTTCCCTAAACCATCATCTGCTTAAGGAGATTGTTTCAGTTCTTTAAAAAAAAATAAATATTCTCAGTTTAAAAAATATGTTTTCATATAAATGTATCAGTTGATAAAGTTCATAGTTGGTTGTTTTGTTGGGTTTTGGTTTTTTTAATTTTCAATGCTTTAACACTTTTAACTCTGATTTGCTTGTTGAGATAGTAAAGTGGTTATCCTACAATGCCACGGTTTATATTTCAGCTCTTGATGTCCCTAGCAAAATGGATAAAGATTCACCTGAATATTTTGAAAGGTAAAAAGAATATGGTTATTGTGCTCTGCCTTAGCAGTTTGCAATATCATAGTTAATACATCATATTGAATGCAGCCATTCCGGGGCACATTCTTTTTTTGACCCTGAAAAGCACTGTCATTCTGGGCATGCGTACTAAGCCAATTGTTAATTCATTTTCAGAGGTTCTTCTTTGGCCCTTTTTCTAAAGGGACTGAAATTGAAGAGACCAGCTGTTCCCTGTGTTGTGAAAACTGACAAGATAAGCTTAAATATATTTCTGTGTGTACAGATGAAAATGTACAACTTGAGGGTTTTTCAGAAGTGTCCAGATGCCTGGAGGAAATTGGATGTTAGATGCTTTTGAAAATCCCAGTAATGCAACTGTCTACTTCTAGGTGCCTGGATCTCATTGCTAATATAATCCGTTGATATTAAAAATAGGAAATAGTTAATCATACAGCCTGCTGTACACAACAGTTACACAGAAATAACTCTTTCCGGTTTCTGGACATTGCTTAATTAGATTAGTCCTTCCCAAATCACAATCTTTTACAAGACATATATTAAAATATGGTTTACTTCTCTTTCCAGTTGCCTGTAGATAGCTCCCTCCTAGGTTTCTCAAAGTTTTCGTTATGGATGCTGTCAGAAGCACTAGGGAGTGAGGCAGAAGAGATGTAGCTGGATGTGTGGAAACAAAATTGCTGCTTCATACTGGAAAATGGTGTGAGGAAGATATACTAGGTTTAAATATTCCTATTTTAAAGCTGTGTATTCTCAGTGTTTGGGCTTCTTGACTAGATTGCTATACCATCAGCCAACATTTTATGTATGTATATGTGTATTTATTTAGTGTTGGTATAACATATCATGTTCTGTATTTTTTTTTTCTTCCTCTTCCCTGGTTTCAGTGAATTACTTTCAAGCGGTCAGTATGATGCTGTGGCAACTTAGGCAGTGAACTCTCCTAGGGGAAACCTCTGTAATGAAGAAGCTCTGAAGTACCTTAAATGTAAGAACTTGGTAACTGGGTCCATTCTTACAGGATTTTAGTTGATACCAGTCTAGTAATTTCTGTGCTTAGGAGTTTGGGATTTATCACACAAGAATTGTTTGTGTGGGTTTGAAGCTTATGTTTAATATTCCAAATTGAAGATAAGAAAAGCTGTCAGGCATTTTTTTTTTTTTTCTCCTTTGCTGTATGTTAAGGACATGCCCTAGGAGGTGGAAAGGGAGATAGCTAACTCACAACTGCTGCTTTTCTTACTGTTGGTGAGGTGCTGGGTTAAGCAGTGATCTTAAGGTCTAGTAGAAAGCTGTTCCTAAGGCAGTGCTGAAACTGCTTTATTTCTACTGATAATTCATGTGCAATAGACAAGAGCAAAGGTCTGCCCACTAGTTTGAAAGTCCAGCCCTTTCTGTTACATGTGTTAATTACTCAAGCTTAGTCTTTTGAGTCATAAAGCAATATTCTAGTTGGATTCATTAAAATTAGTTTCAGGTTAGGTTCATTAAAATTAATTTCTGAAATCTAGGCTATATAAAAACTATTGATGATTTTAAGTATCCCAGCTAAGTGCAAAATAGTCTTTATAATTTCATCTTCCTCTCAGTGTCTTTGTTTGCATTTGGAAACACAAAATTCAGTGATATTGATGATGTCAGAGACTGAAGCAGTGAAATATTTTGTCCTTCTTTTGGAAGGAGCCATAGGGGCACAGCTGAACTTTACAAGATCAGCATTTTGGGTTTTTTTTCTCTGCATGTTTCATTGGCTTTTGTTCAAGTTTTAAAGGCAATAGCTGAGAGAAAAAAGGCGATAAGCTTGTATTCAGGATCTGAATTACAAAATTTGTAGTCTTAGCAGCAGATGTATTTTCTGTATTCTCACTTGAAAAACTCTGTTTTATTGTTGATGTCAGTACCAGATCCACAGTTTCAAACACAATTACACAAAAAACACGCTTAAACTGTAAACCCTATACCTGCACTTGACCTCTGTTTTTCCGTTTATGGGGATAGGATACAATCGTATTTGAATTTCTAGAAATGTGTCTGTTTCTGCATTTTCGATTTGGAGAAGACTTTAAGCTGTCAGAGACCTATTTTCCTAATTCAGCACAGATTTGTTTGAAATGGTGAAAATCCCCCTAGAACAGTCTGGTACTGAATTAACTGTAAGGGGTGCCTCTCTGGTGAACGACTCCTGTGAAGAGCAACAGCGTTCTTTAACGCTAGCCCATATTTTAGTTTTAAATTGAGATTCTAAACCACCTTGTGTTAGGTGGTTCAGATATAGGTATAAAATACCACTTCTTTGTTTCAGACCTAACCTATAACCTATCCTATTAACACAAAAAAACCCTGTTACAGCCTGCTCTTTTGACATGCTGACATCATCATTGTTCTTATAGTAATAAGACCTAGCTGGTTACATCATCACACTGAAACAGTGTTTCTCAAGCCATGCTTTATGACCACCTTGGGAATCATAAAACATTACTAAACACAATGTTAGTAGACAACAGCTTAGTTCCTCTAGGGTGGAAGAGCGAAAAGCAGATGTAGTTTCTAGTTTCAAGTATCACAGATGTTTACAGTAGTCAGGGATCTATAAATTGCTTTTAATTGTTTGCTGGAGAAGCCTGTTGAAAAATACCCTGTTACTGAAACATAACGATTCCTTGTTTGTATAGGTAAACAGGAGCTTTACCTCCTATTCTAAAACTATAAAGTTCTGTACTGATTATAAAATTGTCTTTTACAAATACTAAAAATAAAGCCTAAACCACTTAGATTATAGGCAAAACCAGGAAGGACACCTGTAGCAGACAGGTTCCATAACACTTGACAGCATAAATCCCTGCAATTGCCACACTATTTTGCTGCATTGTGTTATATAATAACTGCCACATTATTGTGCCACTGTAAGCGTGGCAAAATTTAATCCATTTCCCATTCCTGTGTCCTTAGGTAGAATTTGTTAGGAAAGTGTTAAAGCCAGCTGAGATACTTCTGAGAGGCATGCTACAAAATAGCTTGGTTTTGTTAATATGACAAAGTTTCCTTCACTCTTTTTTGAATCTTCTACTTTGGAGAAAATGTGAAGTTGGACAGCACATTAAATGGCTTGTGGTAAGGTTTGTAAGTTTTCAGAGGGACTTTTTTTTTTTTTTTTTTTTTTTTTTTTCCTCCACAGGCACAAGGGCAGAAGCTCTTCAGGCAGCATGGACTCAAGCTGAGGGCAGACAGCTGCAACAGACCACACGGGCAGCAAGTACCAGATGCTGAAACTACTCTCCAGACAAACTAATACTTATCTTCCTGGACTTAGCCAGGAAAAGTGCTTAAATTTAAAGGTAATATTTCTGAAAATTAGGTTTTCTGCATCCAGGGGTGGTTATTTTTTGCATCTATTGTGCTTACTGTCTCTTGCTTCAATAAACTGCCCTTATCTTCAGTGCCTGCAACTCCTCTGTCATTCTATTGCTTTTATGGGTTTCAGAATTGATTTTGAGTGCCATCGGGGATTTTGGCCTTTAAGCTTTTTCAATTAAATCTTACGGGTCTTTAATTTGATCAGTTTTCTTGGTTTTTAACTCAGTTTTAGGATTTATAATCCATCTATAAAAACAGTGAATGATTTGTGCAGCATGCTTAATATGAACAGTACAAAGCTTATTAGGGCAAATGCAGGATCTGTAAATGCAGTGGTTTTTTTTTTTCTTAGATGCATAGGAACAGGTTATTCTAAAGGATACCGTCTGTACTTTGGAAGACTGGAGTAAGACAGCAGTTGCTCGTGCAGAAAATAAGCATGAAAAATTATATCTCACAAAATCTTGTTGATTCTCGCCTCACAGGATGGGCTGTTTGAAAAATCGCCACTTGAAGATGAAAAAGGTGCAAGGATAATGGAACGTGTTTTCTGGTAGTTTTTCCGTGTAACAACAGAGGGAGCTCTTACAGCAGTCAAGCGAAGAAGCCGCCTAGCTCTTTGTATGACCCGTAGTAAACACTAAGCATGCAGCAAGGGTGCAGAGAATTATTTTACCATCAAACATCAGTTATTTGTCCCTTTATTTGCCTGAGAATGTGCGCATGTTTGTATTTTGTTAAACTGCAAATGTATTCTCAGTGTAGAAGAAAGCTGGCATATGGTACTCTGGAACAGTCTGGTAGGGGAATGGTATATGTGTACTTCCCATCCTGTTCTCAGCTTTGGTCCATCGTGTCTGTCCTTTAGTGTAGTGCCAGAGGGAGATTCTGCACAGGGTTTAGAATCAGCGTGTGTAAGGGAAACTGCTCTGAGGGGATCGTCATTCCGAGGGAGCTGGACAAAGGGCGTTGTGCAGCGTAGGCATACCCTGATGCCTCAGTCTTTTGGGTTTTTTTCCTGACAGGCCTGAAGGCTTGCATCACTAGAGTCTTAGTACAAGTCACAGTATCAAGATAATCTCACCAATCCTGCCAAAATACAACAAATGTCTACTTAGAACAAATTTAGGCTTCAGTTATGTGCATCCACCTGCTCCTTGGATTGCTGCGGGAATGGTATGATTTGAGGACCACGTTACACTGTAAGAGCCAGTATGGGAACTTAGCTTAAACTGGTTATTAGGCAATGGATAATTCAGGAAAGGAAGATGTCCAACTGCAGTCCTACACCAGTGGATTCACTAGGTGCTGCTGGCAGAGCCTCTTCAGCTCACAGCCTGCAACCACTATGAACAGGAAGGATACTGACTGTCATTTACTGTTGTCACTGTGCTTCATGTTCCCAAATAACAGGCATCTCTATAATTAAGCTAGATATAACTACTGATGTTTTCTTGCAGTTTTAATACATTTTGGCACTTCTTAAAAGCTGCTGGGCCATGTTTATTATATGGATAAATCTGCAGTTAGGATTCACAAGAGAACTTCCTTTATAAGAGAAGAATGACAAGTCTACAGATATTCTAAGTATCATGTTGAGGAACAAGGAAAGGTATGCAAGTTCAGTTTACAACATGTAGAACAATATGTCCTGTAAATATAACCCTTAAGTTAAAAATATAAACTTAGAGGTATTTTCTGAAATAAAGTAGTGTTAAATATTTTTTTCTAGTAATGCCTGCCACTTATTATTGTCTTTCCAAATGCTTGTGAATTATTACTGCTCTGAAGAGCTTGCAGGTTTTATTAGGGATACGCTCTTTGTAATGAGCATTAGAATTTCTACCTCAAGAGTGGTTCAAATCTATCAAAGACTGGACTGTTTAGTAGTGCTTGAAGTGTGCTCAGTGCTGTAGGAAAAGGTAAGTTCTGTGACCCTGTGAAGTAGGGCCTTGCCAGGATGCTTTTGTAGTTGTCTTAGCTGATCACGGCTTTCCCTAGGTCAGATTTTTTTTTTTAATCTGATGTAGCATTTTCTGTACTCCATCTGCTATGCTGAGAAGGAATTTCTAGCATTTTTAAAAGTCAAAGGGCAATTGATATAATCCTGTTTGCAGGAGAGGGGGGAGAAAGAGGTGATACTGTCAAAAGATTGTGAGAACAGAGATATAAAACATTTCTTAAAGCCTCAGTTTAAAGAACATATTTAGGAATAAACTACTTGGGTGATGTCTACTTTACACATCATTGCAGCTGAATTTTGACTAATGTTCAAGCACATTTTCCCAGAATTACTGAGGGCTAACTACAAGTTAAGAACATAGCTTTCCCTTTTAGTGCTTTTTTTGCTATTCAAGTTATTGAAATTAATGTCATCCTGCCATTATGAATGTGTATACTGATGCAGATACTCCAAGAGCAGTCAGGTGAAAAAGTCGATGGTGGTGGCTTCTGTGGGATTTCTGACCATCTACACTTTACACATCTACAGAACAGAGCCCCGAGCAAGTGCTTATGATTGGAAAAAAACCTATTGCCCACTGTTTGCAAATACAGGCCGGTATACTTTGGAGACTACTTGGTTTAATAAGAAATGCAGGGAGCACGAAATGTTTATTTTCCAGATTGAGATTGTTTTAAGCTGTCCAGGCTGTTATTCCTGTAACAGAACCACAGCGTTCATTACTGACACCTGATCTTTTCTTTAACTCAGCTTGACACCACCTGACTGGCCGCAGACTTCTGCACTTTTTGATTATGAAATATAGAGCAGTTGAATTCCACAGGAGAGCTTTTTCTGGAGTCTGGTATCGTCACGCATGAATACAGAGGTCAATAGCTGTTACTCTTTCCACTTTTATATAATTTAATTTAGTTATGGAGTTCTACAATTTCACTTGCAACCAGCTTGCACTGTAAAGTTCAAACTTGAAGTATAATTAAATACCAGGCATAAGCAAGGGATCAGAAAGAATGGCGAAATATATTGTGTATGCTGGGAAAAGAAAGCAGGGATAAACTCTCAGAAGTAGTAAAACACCTTCATGGAAAAAATGGACAGTCTATTTTAGATGAAAATGGATTTATTGTTATACGTGGCTATGCCTACTGAAACTTCAGGTTCAATTTTTTCATTTCATTTTATGCTGGTGGATGTATATTAATTTTAATGGTGCTATTTCTTATATATGTAATGAGTGACAAAAGATCACTATCTCATCAGTTGTCACACTGATCATAAGATAAGATGGGGTGTTTGACCTCAGATACACTGTGTATGTATTGTAACTGGATTTACAGTGTAACATACATGGGATTTTGACCAAAAGGATGAAAACAGTGAATGAAAAGATCACTGACGTTCTTACTGCGCAAAAGCTGACATCACACAAGAAAGCAGTGCAGATGTAACTGCAGTAATCTCCAGAGTGATTTCGTGGTTCTTGTTTAATATTTTCAGCAGATGAAAAATGAAAATGCTTGTTAAATCGAACACGATGGTGATGGGCTAAACCACAAGGTTTTATTCTTTTTCTTTGTAGCTATTTTTACTGTGCAGAAGTGGTTTCTAGCAAGGATATATGATCAAATGGCAGGCCTGAGGTACGTGCTATTGACTTGCTGGCTGTTTTGTATTAAGCATTCTCTGGAAGTTTTAGAAATCGTGCTACATAAGAAAAACAACGCAAGTGCAGTGTCAAATTGTACTCGCTAGAGCAAACACAACCATTACTGGGGAGGACTGTACTGGTGTTGCCTTATTTTCCATCAGAAGAACTCGGTGTCTCCCAATCCAAGAATCAGTTGCTCATTATGTGTGGGGATTTAAAGCCATTTAGACCTGTGTGTCTTATTCAGCAACCTCAAGAATTTTTGGTCACTTCATCTTGGAAAAAAAATAAAAAGTGCCTTAAAAACTCTATTTGGCAAGGTGGCAATATACTTTTACCCAAAGCATCTGTAAAAGCCAAGTAGTATTTTAGTAGTATTCAAACACCTGAAGTCACCTATAAGGACGAGATGGGATTTCAAAAAGCTAGAGACATCTGTAAATGCCTAAGCAAGTTTAAAAATCCATTCCTTACAAAATTTTATGTCCCCAATCTCAGACGTTATTTTAAAGAAGAATTACCCGGTTTCACAGATGGAGAAGTAGGAGAGCTGTTTTGCCACCTCACTGGTAAGAGAGATTCTGAAACATTTTTGATACTGGCAGTACTCACATTTCTTTTTTATCTTATTTATTTATCAAAATCAGAATTTATTGTTTTCGCAGTGTTTGACAGACTTTGACTTGGATAAAACAGTCTGGTCAAAATTTGATAAAGTGGTTGTGAGTCTTAAAAATACTTCAAGAAGGAATAAAACATGCAGGTGCACAGCATCATGGTCCTCTGCAATTTACTATTGCCAAGCTCAGATTAGCTGACTTAATTCCTGTCTCTGCGTGCCTGGTGTGCTGCACTCACCTCCTTCAGAGGCAAATTTCACAAAGGTCAGCCACAGGTTTATGCCTATCTTACAAGATAGGTGCTGAATGGGAGATTAAAGATGCTGGAATGAGAGAAAATGTTGTAAGGTAAGTTCCGTAGCCTAGTGCCCAGGACGTTTACCTGAAGGAGGAAATCATAAGCTGTGCTTCGTGGAATTCTTCTGTCTTAAAATGAATTTATTATTCATCTTCTGTCTTTAAACTAATTCATTATTCACTGGAGAAAGTATAAATCCCATCCAAGATCCACTTCCCAGCTGAGAGCCCTTACCACTTATAGGATGGTTTTGTTCCACCCCTGCTAAGAAATGTCATTAGAGCCTAAAGAAGTGATAATACTATTTTTATTGCATTCTTGTCTTTGTGAGATTGGTTTTTTTATGTTACTCCGGCAAGTTTTATGGAGAGGAGGAGATGGCCTTTGATAGCTTTTTGTATGCTTTAATCACAAAACTTACGTGGTGCGAGAGTTAGGTTTTCTGAAGTTATCAAAAGCAAAATAAAATTTTGTGATACAGCTTTCACCAAATGCAAATCACAGGTAGAGGATTATCAGTATAAAAGAGTTTGTATTGATAAGCAAATAGAAAATATATTGATGAGGGTTTATATTGATGAGAGTCCATCAGTGATATTCATTAGGGCTTTTTAAGGAAAATTAAGATACTAATTTTTTTTTTTAAATACTCAACATTTTTTAATGTTGTTTTTTCAGGCTCTTCCCATTATTTCCCTTTTTTTCGTCTAGCTTTCTTGCATACCCATAGGCCAATTACCCTCATACATTAAATCGCTGAACAGTAGGGAGCAATCTTTCACTGGTGGAAGATGAATGATATTAGCATGGTGACCTAATACGGTAAATGTGTTCTATTTCCATCCTTCTGTAATCCCAGAAATCCATGAGTCACACTGAGGATGTTTGGCCTTATGCATTTTCCTTCACTAAATTTTATGACTCTCTGAGCCTCCCTTCTGGTTTTGAAAGCTGTATATACAGTGACCTGATTTGCATCATAGCTGAAGCCATTAGTCAGAAAGAGCTATTGAAGAGGCAGCCCTGGATGTACCTGAGCAATCATCTAAGTTCTCCCAAGCACAATTACTTACGTCCTAGACGTATTGTTTTGACAGATGGTTTTGAAACTTCCAGATACATTGAGAAATCCTGATAGTTTTATTCCAAGTGAATGGATGGAATCTGCTATGTAGTCACAGCACTCCACACTTCATTAATTAAAGCTTCTCACTGCATTTAATAAGCTATAAATTCTGGACTGTATTTTGCTCTGGTGATAGTTGCTCTGACTATTCTGCTGGATAGCTGAAGTGGAAGTAGGTTTTCTCTGAAGATAACAGAGCAAAAAATGAAGTATTAGTTTCTAAGCTTTTGTGATTGGGTTCTGTCAAGCTTAAACTCCAGTTGTTCACTCTTTTACACTCAGCAAAAATAATCATAGTCCAAAAACTAAATAAAGAAGTGCTATAAATACAGTGCAGGGGACAGAATTAGCAAGCATGCAGGTGCTGAAGGCAGATTTGATAGGGTGGAGTAAATTAATTTTGAATGAAGCTCACATTGATGTGAAATTTAAAAGGTCAAATAATTTTGCAGTAACTCACCATTAAGCCCTGATGTAACTGAGACCTCTAAGTAACTACGTTTCTGCTTCAGAAGTACAAACTAAGTAATAATAAAAGACAGTGAAATGCCATAGTAGCTACACTCATTTAGGCCTGCAGTCCCTGATGGTTTGGGTTTTTTTTCAACAAAGACTGGTCCTGACACCTGCTAAGGATCAGTGCAGGCAATTCCATGCTTCGTGTTCAAAGTGATGCCTTGCTCAAATGCAGGAAAAACCGCACAGCCCTCCCACCTGCGATCAGCAGAGCAGCAAGTAGTCGATTACAATCATTTTGGTCATAAACCGTCATGGGAGGGGGGAGGCAATCTGTAGTGTTTTGTATACTGTAGGAACACAAAACCAAAGCAGAATGCTTTTTTAAAAAAAAAAAAAAAAAAAAAGGAATTTTTTCA
Source organism: Gorsachius goisagi (assembly GCA_018403395.1). Taxonomy (NCBI): domain Eukaryota; kingdom Metazoa; phylum Chordata; class Aves; order Pelecaniformes; family Ardeidae; genus Gorsachius; species Gorsachius goisagi. The sequence continues at coordinate 17,844 of BOSO01009288.1, read as the reverse complement.
ATAAAACAATATTAGAAAAGAAATCTCTGCTGGATATCTTGCAGAGATTATTATTTCTTGTACAGCGATAACACCGAGACTACATTCTCATTTTACCAGGTATTGTTCAAATACCAAGACACAGACAGCAAAGATGAAAAGAAAGCAAAGTGCAAATACGGGAGTGGATCTGGAAAGGTCATTCACTGATAGATGCTTTTGGTTTGGTTACTTTTCTGGATTCTAAAATACACAATGAAAAGAGCAAAGGGACAGAGACACATATCATCATAATCTGAAATTTCTCAAGCGGATTATTCTAATTCTAGATATTAATTACCAGTTAATTTGTACTTCTGAGTTCTGTGAGGACCAGAGTTAAAGTGCAACAAACGTGGCTGCTTTGTGAATGTAATCTGGGGGTGGGGATAAACTAAACAACTGCTTGTTTGTCAGTCTTGAGTGTTAGGTTATTTTATTCATACTTTAACAAAAATACAAGGTGGGTGCAAAATCCCCAGCACCTGGTAAGGAGCTTAGAGCTAACTCAACTGAACTGTTAATTTCCAGAGGCTGCTACCGCCGCTATCGTGCATCGCAGGGTCAGAACGCAGTGCTGCTGCCGATAGCGCACAACTGGGCCAGAACCCTCTCCCTGCTCCCCTCCTCAGCTGCAGTTGCTCAGGCAACATCATCGTTCAGCAGCACAAAGGCACAGAAGGAAACTGTAAGGAGTGGGAGGAGAGAGATTTCCCAGGGGCTATAGAAAGGGCAGAGGAAAGAGGAGGGAGAATATTGGTACGTGTTTCAGGGGAGATATTTGCCCTTGTTGTTGCATAGACAATGGGGAGGGGGTGCCAGAGGCTGCTTCAAAGCACTTCAGTTAAGCTTCTTGCCAAATTTTCCATTTGGAGTAGCTTCTTTCCCTCTCTTTGCTTTTGAAAGAGGTGAGCAGGTTGAACAAAGTGCCTCTTGTTGGAGAGCGTTAATATCCTTCCGTATACTAGAACAGCATTCTTAAGGAGTCATTTAGGTGCCTTTACCTGGTAAACTTGGTATGAGCATCTGATCTAGTCAAATGCAAGCTGAGGTTTGTGTTGGGCCAACAGCCAAGCTGTTCTGGTACACACCCGCATCCTTCAGGGGAGCGATAGGACCTCCAGGAGCCGTTGTCAGCAGTCGGGGCATCTTTCCCCTTCGGCTCTCAGGAGATCATCGTATGTGTCTTAAGGCTCTTGCCACATGAAGTTTAGAAAAGTAACTGGCTTACCAAGTAGGGGAAGATGGTGTCTATGATCATCCTCTTTTAGGAGTAGAGAAAATATTAAAAAAATCCAACCCCACAGACTTCCACCAGCATTTCTAGAAATGTGTTTGCAGAACTGGTCTCATTATCGAAGCTCTCAAATGTGAGGACTTATTACTGAAATAATACTGATGAAAAATGTTTCTTGTTTCTAAACATTACCTCTTCGTCATCATTTGTTTTGGTAGCTATTAGTTTTTATTTCATCAGAAACAGAATGTGAATACTCTGTAGGCTTTACTGCATTCTATCTTTGCAATTCTGATTTCCAGGGAATTAATATTGATTGGCCAAACTAATGTTTATTTTCATAACATCTTATGAAGGATCCAGGGTTTCCTTCACATACATTTTATTGCTGTTCTCTGTTAAGCTGTTCTGTGGAAAAAAGCCTTACGTTATGTCTGACAGTCCGTATCAAAAAGAAGCATTTTAGTCTTTAAAAGTTGCACTGCAGTCAAATTTTCTATCAATAACTGGATTTTTCTTCTTAATAGTGATGAATTATATTATTTGGATCAACTCGTTTGTTTTCGTAGTCATTTTTGGAAAGTTCTGATATGAACTCTTACAGCGATGCCTACAATGCAACTGTATGATTAGTACTTCTCATGTTGGCCAATATTACTATCTCATTGCTTCCCCTGTAGAAAATTTACATGTGTTGTCTCTCATCTTAGACAGTAAATTCTTTGGAGCACTGATTGTCTTTTGTGCTATATATAGTACCCTGCAAATTAAGTCTTGTTTATGACTGGGGCTCTTGTGCAGCATGGTAATAGAAATCATAACCTCTCCCTGTATATTTTTCCATTAAAATAGGTAGAGACAGCAACAGCAGAACAATGTCATCAACAGACTTGTTGCTGCTGTTTGGGCCAGGCTGCGTAGCACTCCCAAAGGCTGCGGTATGCTGATGGAAGTGGTTTTGCCACTGCTTCAGAACAAACATTCAAGTTTCTACACTTGCCTCCTCATTGGAAGTTCATCTCTTGAACAGAACAGTTGGCTAAATTCCTCCTTTATCAGCCCCAGGGGAGGGGATACTTTGGAATGAGATGCAGAGTTTAGCATCCACAGGAGGAATAAATCGATTTCATTAGATCCAGGTAGGAAGTGACAAGTGGACAGGCGTCAGAAGGGGAAAAACTCTGTAATGAGAGTGCTGTGGAAAGATGGAGAAAGAGCTGGCAAAAGGGGTAGTTATTCTGTGCTGGGAATGCAAGGCACTTCTTAATTGGTGTTCAATGTCTTACGGCAGAGCATCCAGGATCTGACACTGATGGAAAGCTGCAACTTTGTAACACGAATGTGCAATATTATTCCATAAAAATGTAAGTTTCTCATCATCAGGTACATAAACAGTTGCTTTTGTTTTGTTACCCTTTTTGATCAGTGAAAGAATGGATGGCTCAAGAACAGGAAGGGGGGGAGAGGGAGAATATATTGTATATAGGAAGGAAAAAGCTGCACAGAAAGGAAAATGCAGAAAGAAAAGCTGAAAGAAGAGACCTATACAGAAGTGAGGAAGGAGAAAAGATAAGGGGAAAGTTTCATATCGTTTCCAAACTTTCAGATGGGAGAAAAACAAACCAGGAGGGAACCCTAGGAGAGGATAGAAGATACAGAAACTTAAGGAAGCACAGGCAATCTTTGAGCTGGGAAAAACAAATAATTCAGATGTTTCTGGGTAAACAGTGGGGAATGCTCAAGAAAGCAACCACAAATTCATAAAAAAAAAATGGAAGGAATGTCAGAAGACAGGCATATCTTTATTTTTCAGGTAGAAAAGACTGTCAGCCAGTGGCCCTTCAGCTGATGGATGTATAGCTTTTATGCCTTTCCTTTTTAATTTCTGTAGGGGAGTCTTTTTTGTGTGTGTGTTTCTGTACTTTCTTTTCACTGAGCTTTTCAGTAGAAGGAGGAGTAGAAGTCTGCAGAATGAATGAAATTGTTTACAGGCATATCAACATTGAAATGGTCTGAAATTCCAGAAGAGTAAAATTATTCTGATGAGCAGGAGGTATTTCTTATCAACGTGAATATTATGGAAGTGCTGTTCAAGGGAGATTATAGTTTTGTCCTTTGGGATATTTGAAACTGGATCGGACAGAAGACCAGAGCGGTGACTGGTGATTTACTAAATGTTCTGTGTGTGAACATGACTGATGCAGAATTGGCGTGCTGTGTCACGCGCAGCTGAACCAGCATTGCTTTCCCTACATTTGCAGTAGGTCTGCATCTGACTCAGACAAGTAATGCTGCATGAATTTGAATCCCAACAGTTGTATTCCAGGCTGGGAATTGAAGTGCAGTCAGGAACTGGCAGCTGCTCGTGGAGTATTTGAATATGGAGGTTATACTCAGAATTTTCCTTCAGCACCAAGTATGGACATAAATATTCTTATGCATAAGGATTTATACATCTCTCATTAGTTGCACATGTCTAAATCTTCTTTACATTGAGATACTTACAGTGGTCATTTTAGTTGTTCTTAGAGTTGATCCTTTGGCAAAAAAAAAAGTATGACAGGGTTTAATAGTTGTATACTTCCTTCTGGTAAGCCCAGCTATTAAAAATACTTCAAATTTCCCTTCAGCGAGTATACTCAATTTGTCTTCATAGCTGTGGTTGTAGGAACCTGTTTTTATTTTTTCTTTAGCTAATGTTTCCAAATTGGGTTTTGTGTCAGTGGCAGAGAATTTCAGAGCTGAATTTCTTCCTCATTCCAGAGCCTACATGTGGTGTAAGTTTTGTTTGAAGAGGGACAGCTAAGTGGTCTTCTCATTCTAAAATGCTTCTGGAAATTCCCTTCTTGATTCATACACTTGTAAATTTAGATTCTGTTTGTCACACATGAATAATGCCTAATTCTCTTGAGCCTAAAGGGAACATCTGACTCTTAGAGGTATTTATTCTGTTGGGTTTTGAATGCCAGAGAGCTATACAAACAAGAGTTTGTTCCTTCTAGAACAGTGTGTGGTGCCATTGTCTGCAAAGAGAGAATACGTCTAGACTAGGAATAGGCATGAACTGGAATCTCACATCCACGTGTTTCTGAGTTGTAGGGTAATGGGAATTTGTGGTTCTGAGTCCAGATCTTGGCACAATATACACTTTTAGCTCTTATTAAGAAGGTGAATCACAGTCTTCACAGCTGGTCAGAATAACCTCAGACCTAGAGTCATATTCACAGTCAAGACCAACATCTTGTGGCTTAGGAGCAACTGTTGTCGAAATGTGTGAGACACGTAGGAGGTTAACAACAGCAGTATAAATAGAATATAATGTAGGGGTTTAGTAGCTTGGACAAAAAGTCACATTCAGCTGCTGTGGTGATTTGCTGGTTGGTGGTAGGAGACTTCTGAGCCTGGAGATTAGCATTGCTGAATTTTGTCCTCTAGGGCAAGGGTGTAAGACCCAGGGTGGTTGGCTGCAGATCACAGGCTTGTAATGAAAGGCCAAGGTGCTGCTACCTGGAGTTTCTCCGCGTGTTGGGGGGGTTGTGTCCAGTGCTGGGTGGGCTTTCCTGGCCCTCCTTTAGCTGCCATGAGCAGGCATGGAGAAAGACCAGGAAGCTCTGCGTTCCAGACCTTTGCTGGACGTTGTGGGTGAACATACTTCCACCTCTGGAAGAGAAAATGCCTTTCGGAAGGAAACATTCAACTTTGACCTGGGCATTTAATGTCATTAGAGATGTCAACAATTAACAAAATGCCGGCAGATGGCGCCCAAGAATATCGAGTGCTGAGACCAGAGTCACTGGGACCCGGTCTAGAATCATAGAATCGTTTCGGTTGGAAGGGACCTTTAAAGATCAGCCAGTCCAACCCTTTTCATTTGCTTTTGTGTATTACCAGAACATTTTTTTACTTGCTGCTCTTAAGAAGCACCACACAGTATGTCTTCCTAAATTAATTCATAGAACAACAAGTAATGCATCGAATTGACAGCCACCCATTGCTATGTGTAAGCACTGAAACTGTCTGGAGGTTGGTTGCAGCAAGAAGTGGCTTTGCAGTGCTGGTGACAGGGGAAGAGAAGCACTGCAGGATTCCAGAGGATAATGCCCATGGCAGGAGGAAAAAAAATCCCTTGTTCCAGTTGTGGCTTCACTTCAAAAGTAGTGACTTGTCTGAATCAAATGCATAGGATAAATAAAACCCTCATAAAGCCTCGCAGAAGGCCAGTTCATTGCAAATAAATAATTGCTTCGGTGGGTGTAATGGTGATGGTATGTCAGGAATTACTCTTTTTGCTTAGTCATGCTTTGCAACATATGTTCAGGCATTTCCTTACTCTCATAAAGATTGGAGAGCATAAGATGGCACGCCTGGATAGGGGACCTTGCTTTTCTTGCTCTCAGCACTCAGGTGAAACACACAGAGGGATTAAAAATGGATTAGATAAGCATTCTTGAGGGAGTAGAGAACTCTGGGAACAGTGCTCTGGCCTATTAATTGTGAAGGATGCGGAAAACTGCCTGGCTCTTTTCTCTTTGCGAAAAGCACAGTATTTACATTGGCTTTTACCGGATTTACAGCTTTCTTCTTGTTGTCTCCCTCCACCCCCTGTCTTTCTTCTTAACTGTTTCAGGGTATCCAATGTGTCTTCACAATTCTATTTGGATATTCTTTCCCTGATGTATTCCATGTCCCTTAAAATATCAGTAGGACTGGAAATAAAACTTTGACCCATAAATTAATACTAAAACTCTTGTGTAATTCCAACTTGTCAAGATACAAAATTTTACTTTTAGGCAATTTATTCTCTAGGGCAGTGTTCTCTGCCTGATTATTTCAGAACTTTATTGTTGAATTCAATGGGAAGGAAGTGAGGCCATGACATGTATATATTTTGTGCACCCATTATTTATTCTTGTATATTTTCTAGATGATGGGTGTGGAGGATAGTCAGAGCATGTAATTATTATGTGTTAATTAGTGCCCTAAAGCTATATTTAATTAAACCTTTAATAGCAACAGATTACAAATATTCCTGGGAAATAAATTTCTCCTTGTGAAGTAGGGCTGTTGTAGATCAGCCGAACTAGAAACCGACAGACCGACAGCTTGCACCATCCAACACTTATTTTTCTATGGAGAAAGATAAGAACACTGGTAACCAAGGGCAAAATGTCAGTGTCACAACTTCAGCAGCCAAATCTATTTTGCCTGTCTCCTGCCAAATAGCCTATTAAACCTTTTAGCATTATGCTGTCTGTGACACTCGGAGTTGGTCCCATTTATACTAATAGCTTTACTGTGAGAGAATAGTGCCGAATACCCTTCCTGAGTCCTACAGCTAAAATCCTCCATAGTGCATGGAACGTAAGTTGCTTAAAACATGTTGTTCTCAATGTATTGTAGCATGTAATGCGTTAACTATCTATGTGTGTAGCAGAAATTGTGTAGCACTGTTCTACTGAAGTTCCATGTTGTACTGAAAGTATAGAATTGGTGTATATAATTCCCATTTATTTGATGGCTTCTGTCAAACTAACTGACCCTTTACTAGCCCCTTTGCCTATTTTCTTCCATGTGTACTCTTTTGAAAGTGCTCCATATAATTCTCAGTCTAGTTCAGGATGGCACAAAGAAAATGCACCAAACTGAGCAGGAGTTCATCACACAGACTTGTCAAAAACACTTTCTAAGCTGTGATACACTTTAATGCAATGGAATGTTATCCTTTCATGAGGTTTGCTTCCTTACTTAGCAGTTATTCAGAAATGCAGTATGCTATTTGCTTATGCACCATGAATTGTTTCACAGAAAATGCCTTTTTGTTTTCCTTCCCCCCCCCCCCCACCAGTCAAGAACCCAAATTTAGTTTGGTTTCTCAAAGTACAAATAGTATTAGAGGCTTAAGAGTTACGGTATTGCTTAGAAACAGATCTCAAAGACTTTTATCCTACTCAGTTGGGACTCTGAGTTCCTATGAAATTGCAGAGTGCGAGATACTGTAGGAATCTGCCTGAAAAGCTTAAGCAGACAGTGAACTCTTATTCATGGTATGATGCCACACTGTGCTGATTCAAAAAACCTAATCAAAAAAAAAGAAGTCAGAGGTAGATGTGTAGTCTGCGAATATTTAGTAGGAATTAAAAGAAAAACCAAAGCAGTGAAACATCTCAGACACTGTGCAAAGTGTTGCAATTCACTGTGCATGCTTGGAAGAAAAAACTTGTAAGACGCTCACTTTGAGTAGCAGATGCTTTTGGAGTAACTGGAAGAGGCATTCTGCTGCCTAGTGTTTTATCCATAAATGTATCCATTATTCCATAAACAAAGACAACCCTCAGCTTGAGTAAGACAGACCTGTGTTCTAGATTAACAGGACAATGAAATAAAAAATAAATAATCAGAAATGAGGTATGCATGAGTGAGCAGAGAGGGAAATTTGCCCCAATTTGCCTATGTAAATATAGTTCACCCTCCCCCGTGTACATGGGTTATTATATAGCCTTTAATCATGTAATTGCATACTGTGGGAAACAGCTCAGCAAAACCACATCGTGATTTCTGCAGTTCTCTTGTCCATGCTTGTGATACCATGCTATGCAAGTGTTTACATTCCCACACATCTATTTCATACATTTCTTTTCCCTTTAGCTTCCTCCCAAAATAATTAAACAGCTTACTTCCTGCAAAGGTCTATTGGCTGGTATGTTTACTTTCAACTTTGCTATTGGCCGGGGTTGTAATTGCTGCAAATCTCTGTGGTTTAAGTATTATGAAAGAGTTGAAGCTATGTTTCTTTTTCATAGTCTAGTTTCTCACACACAGTTGGTATTCTTATGCGCTATTTGCAAAGATACTGCTGTGCTTTGTTTGCACACCCGTCTTTTGATATCTTTCTGGTTAAATGAAGTTCTCCTTTGTCAGGCTTTCAAGTCACCAGATGCTAAAGAGGCAGGCTGAGAGGCCTAAGCTGACAGAAGATTTTGTCCCCAAAGCTGCAGTTTGAGGAAACGTACAATAAATTCCTGGTCCCCATATGCTATTGTACAGAACAACGTGTGGCCTTCTGCCATTCTTGCTAGGGAAGCAGTGTTTGTGAAGGCGAGCTGTTTCTGTCACTAAGATGGATGCATTCGGTTTTGCAGGGCTTTTGTACGCAGCTATCGGTTAGTCTGGTATTACTTCCAGGCTTTGATTTTGTGGAGAATGAACTGATCTTGAGACTTCCAGGGGGAAAAAAAACCCAAAACATCTGAAGAGAGAAATGCAGTGTTTCTTCAGCTAGCGTACTCTTTAAGGGAAGAAGAGATGCAAATTCCTTTGGATTTCTTCATATCAGACTGCAGTTAGAGCTAGCAACACACAGCTTGCTACTGCTGGCTGCTGCTTCACTCGGCCTTTTGCTCCACAATAGGTACTGCAATACAGTCTTCAAATACATGTAGTATTGCTGTACAGTCTGCTTGTGTATCACACATGCATCGGTTCGGGGCTTCATTTTCGGAATAGTCCATTCTGAATCTTCTCGTCACGCTGAAGGCTTCCCCATTGAGCTTTACTGAGAAGAAATTTCACAGCTCCAACGTAAAGGCTTGCAGAAAGCCGCCTCGCTGAGGCTCTAACATTTCCTGTTAGGTAATTGAGGTTATTGTAACACATTACTTGAGGGGCATACAAGAGAACAGGCTTCATCTGGTATTCCAAAATAAAAGCTGACACAATTTTTCAGTTAAAAAAAGTTTGCCAGAATATTTTAGAAACTAACAATTATATGCTAATATTTCTAGACTAACAGGAATAGAAATCAGAATTAATGAGTTCTCTGCAGGTACATCTGTCACGTATTTATTAATACCAGGCATATTTCATGCTCACAGCACCCTGCTAACATTATGCAACCCTTGAAATAGCTCTCTGCAGTAAATACCAATCTTGATTTGCTGCTAGAGAAAATGAAACTAAGTTTGCAGGCATGACACCCTGAGGTGCTGAGCATGTCTCCCCCTGAAGTCAGTGGGTATAAATGTTGCTTGGACTACCTGTAAAAAGCTGTGCCCCGGTGCATTTGATATTATTTGAGACTGAAAATTCCTTTGTCTAAAACCTATTTACGATTTAGAGCCTCTGACTGCCATAGCTCTGCATTGCCCGGTTGGGTGCATCGGTTCTGCAGTCGCTGAAGCCTCAAACACAGGGAAGCAGCAATTTCCAAACATACCTGTTGAGCTGCTCATGTCTCCTGGGATAAAGACAGAGATAAATGCTGAATAAATGTATTTGCTTAGAGAACAAAGTTTAACCTGGAACTACGCTGTCAAGTTTTCTGTGGATGCTGATTAAGTGACATGATTTGTCTCTGTTGCCATTCTCCCCTGTGTAAAATTAGAATAATAATTGCATCTATCTAAGAAGAAACTGGAAGAATAAATCTTTCCCTAGCACTGAGACAGTGTTGATCCCATAGAAATATCTCTTAATCTTTCTTCTGGTAGAATAAGAGAACCTACCTAAGGTGCCAAACGCTGCTGTCCTTGACATTGTACATACACTGACAAACGCATCCCCTTCTTTTGGCAAACTGCATTCATCCAAGATAAACAGGTAGAAACCAGGCTCTTTGCTTCCAGTCTTTCTGTAATTCACAATATGGCCATAAACAAATTGCATCTGTGACTCATTTAACCTGAAATTTCTAAGAGAGCTTACTTGTAAATGAAAATTTGTTTGAAATTTTGCTGGTTTTTACTTATTTGGCAAAACTCTCATTTTTAGTCACAAGTAAAAATGACTGGCCAAGTAAAGTCAGAAGCAAAAAATCACTGATGTTAGTAGTTTTTAATGTAAAAGTTGAATATAAGGAACATAGGCGTGGTAGTTTCAGTAGTTGCTGCTGCTGTTCTGTGTGTAAGAATGGTGTTGGTAGGTGTTGAGCTCAGTTCCCAAAACCAGAAGACCAACTCTCAATAGGTTTGAGTGCAGTCCTGGGAGGTGTTCATGCTTCTTTTTGAACTGCCACATTTCAGGATAGGGTAATTCTATGTATGTGTATAGCAGATATCTTTAGGCATAGAGGTGGACCTAAAAGAGAAGTTTTAATTTGGATCTTAACTTTCCTCACATCTAGGGGCTGTTTGAAGGTCGATGTGAACCCCATTATAAGCTTGATTTCTGAAGACCAGTTCTAGTTCTGAGTTTTCCCTAGGCTAGAAACAAGGAGAAATTTTTTTCATTCTGGGTGTCTAGTGTGTATTCTGTCTTTGACATTGCTGTTGGCAGACTTCTTGACAGAATAGAAAACCTTTTATTTCACCCGTTTAGGGAATTTTCATTTACCTTCTGTGATAAAAACTTTTGTCATGAATATAGAAAGACTATGCCTCATATGTTTGTTCCTGAATTGTATATAATAAGTTATTTCTTATCCAGGGAAATGGGGGACTGGAGTACATGGAAATTGTTTGGTTTCCAGAAATATCTCATGCTTCACTTGAGTTATTAGGCTTTCCTGTTGTAGTGCTGTGGAACTCACACATATGGCAAGCTCTTACGCACCTGAGATAATACTCTCTTTTTTTCCCCCCTTCCTTTTCAGTGCATTTGTATGACTGTCATTTTGTGCCTTTGCTTTAAAATTGGTTTCTTTTTGCAGACAAATATCCATTCAAAAGGACATCTTGTTTGCAGATGATAGACCACCTTGGCTACTGTCTAGGAGCTCTTCAAGCATGTATTAGTGACAAAAATTATCCGTCAGTACCCATCATTAGTTCCTCCACAAGGGTTTTTAAAGAATAAGTTTCTTTTTATTTTTAAGTATATAGAAATAAGAGTTGTTGATAACTGTTGATGTCTCCCACAGTTAGTGTCCTGGAACTAAAGAAACCAGCATACTTCTGTTGCTGTTCTTTTGCTTTATTTTTGAGCTGTACCATCTGAAAAGACTGTTTTTAAAAAGGAAAAGTAAGTCAAGGGGTGATGTAATCCTGATGGTATAGTCCTGATGACTGTAGACTGAACGTATGGGCTTTAACAAGTCACTGTTTTTCTCCCTCAGGATACGTCTGCATTGGAGGTTGCAGCGTAGCTTAGAGGTATCCAACCTGATCCTAAACTAGATTGTCCAGAAACAGGGAAAATGAGCCCATGGTAGACTCTTTCCAGGATCGCTGTAGCTGGGGAGCTTCCAGGTCTCAGTCAAACAAGCTGGGCTCGTTTAAAACTTGCTTTGGTTTCTGTACGTTGTACCTCAGGCTTCAGTAGGGATGTCTCTAGTTCTGGTTTTCCCTCTTTAATCTAGGGACAATGTTATGTGTGCTGTAGGAAAAGCTTTATCAGTTGTGAATAACAAATGTTTGGTGGGGCCAGCAGCTTTTGTAGAACGTCTTTAATTTTTTAAGGGCTGTACTAGCATCAGCAACTGGGCAAAAAAGCATGGTGAAGTAAAAGGGGAATGTGTCTTGTACCCATTCTCCTAAAAGAGATGTTAAAACTGCGTCAAAATAGCAATAACTCTCTTTTGGTACTACTAAACTAAATTCCTGAGAACGATGAATGAGAAAAAAAATGTTTTTAATTCTTTTGATCTAATCTGTGGAGTTTAATTAGGTATCCAGTTTTAAATCCGGTTGTGTTTGCATGTGGCTTTAGCACTGCCTCTTAATTCAAAGAGCAAATGTGACCAAGTTATTCTCTCACAGACTTCTCTGTAAATGGTCTTTAAGGCTGAAATGCCTGTCAGAAATATTACTTAGTTTTCTTTGTGACCTTTTTTATTTTATTCCTGAAAATTTGTTTGATAACAGTCTACAAAAGGTGGGTAAGCTTCACTTAAAAAAGGAAAGCCAAGCAAACTTGAAATAAGTAAATCTCTCAGCTTTCGAGGTTGAGAATAGTCTACAGACAGGAACAATATGAAATTATAAAGACATGCTTTTGGTGACTTTTGGTCACTGTGCATGTGTGCCATGCTCTGCAAGGTGCTGAGCAGATCCTCCACAGAAAACGTGCTAGGCCCTATTTCCTTTGCTTAGGGCTTGTGTTTTTTAAGATGAAAACAAGCGTTCAGACAGACGAACTGACTCATTTTTCCCCAGGCCTTCACCCATCCAGGCCATACGAAGCCTTGCATCAGCTGGTTACTGTTCCTTACCATTTCTCTTTCTCAGAACTGTACCTCAGGGTGATCAAGGGCTTCATTGTCTCTCCTGTCTCCTCTCTTCTCAAAAAGAGATGTTGCACCTGGCATATAATTCCAGTTTGTAAGGACTTAAATTGTAGAGGAAGTGAACTAAACTCTCCCAGCGTTCAGCACCCTGCTCTGTTCCTGATCCTGGTTTGTGTCCTTTTATTCCCCTACATGGTCACGTGCATGTTGGCCATTACCTAAACATAGTCTTCTTGAAGTCAAATGAGAGCTATGTGAATAATGGAAAAAAAAGGATCTGAGACTGCAAAATCCCAGTGCAAGGACTATGTTTTCCTACTGTGCAGTTCATGTTTCATTCTGAGTCATGCTTAAACAGGTTCAGCAGCTGTGCATTTTAAACTGTTCTAAAGGCATGTTATTTTCATGTAAACGTAGGTGTACAAACAGAGTCTGAAATAAATCCAGGTTTGACTAGTACCAGCTGTGTTAATTTTAGCTAGAATTAAAACTTCACATTTGAAATTGTTTGTGGTTTAGGACCATTGTGGACAGTTCACCTGAACTGATTTTTCTTGTCTCGATTCCTGTTGGTTTGTATCCCTAGCTTTTCATTGAAAGGAATGAGTTCCTTCCAAACTGAAAAGGTATTTTGGAAGAACAAGTTGTGAATTTTTGGACCTGGTCATCTTTATATAGCTACTCTGGCTTTTATGTCTGGCACAGATGTCTCAGATAACCCCCAGCTATAACCAAACTTCCAACTACCTTTTTAATTTAATAATACTTGATTCTGGGAAACACATATGCATATCCATATTACGAGCTGTCTGTAAGATCCAGGCACACAAGCACACACTGTGTAAGTTAATAGCGCATCATATGTTGAAATTCAGTTCTCTTCTGTGAATTCATCTGTCTCCTAATGTCAGTTATCTGTATTGTATATTTTATAATAGGGCAGCTCGTGCGTTAAAGATCCTTATTGATCAGCCGTGATTTGAAGAAGTGCTATTCAGACTTGGCCTAGAGTTAAGCATAAGTCAAATCAAGGACGGGGCTGGCAAGTATTCAGGCTCAGGCACCACAATGCTGAAATCTGCATTTATTCTAATCTGTTCGGATAGGATTTCTGCAATGCAGCCAGTGGCTAAGGCTGACCTTAAATCCAAAGAATCCTTGACTGTTGGTCTGTTTCCAAAGACTTAATCCCTTTTTGCCTTGAGTTTCTTTTGTTCCTGCTTATGCCTCCACAGAATTCAGTGATACGTCTGCCGCTGTTTTATTTGTCCTGAAGCAATCCTTCACATCACTTATGGATTATCGGTATTTTTGCACTTTCTTTTTGAAGTATGAATTTCACTTAATCCTACTTCTGTAGCACTCTGCCTCATCTGACATGCAAGCATACTTTGAGTTGCATCAGTGCTGCTCTGTCAGTCCAGAGGCAGGATCCCTGTGCGATACAAGGCACGCCTCCAGAGTCTTAGCTGAACACAGAGCCTCCACATTTCTCCCTGCCTCCCTGTGGTTAAAAATTGGAATCTGAGCACAGAAATCTTCCTAGCACCATCATACCACAGATCAACAGTTTAGCGAGTGTGATGCAGTAATAAATGTTACAAATATTGCAATTGGAACAGAAGGGGGAAATTAAGAAACAAGCTGTGCTGCCCGAAGTAGCCATCTGTGATCTTTGTAGGTAACCTGGCAATGCTTTATTTTATTTTAATAGGTAGAATATTTAATAGGTTGAATCAGCTGTCTGTTGCTGTGCAGGCAAGACATCTTAACCCATTCTACTCATTTCCTTCATAACATCCTTGTGTCAATCCGTGTGTGCCATGCGTGCTCTGAAGAAAACGGCCACCTTCTCCAGGCTGACTGTGCCGAGGAAGAGGTAATGGTGAGCAGGACAGGGAGATTCTTGGCCTCAATTTCAGGGCCCAGTTTTCCAGCATCTGTGTTCAATTACAGATGGAAGTCCTTGTGACTCCTCCCTGGACCTCGCACTCTGCAAGTGGGTAGTGTTTGCACAGTCTGATTACATACAGAAGGCATACATGTGAAAGACATTGCGATCTCTAGAAATTTAGTAGCTTCAAATTCAAGAAACTCTACAAAGTACATATGAGTTAGAATTTTTCTGAGGATTATATATAAGTTTATTTCAGGGACAACGAGATGCATACCTTACCAGTTACATGCGCTTCAAGATAAAATAAAAAAACAAACCACAATCAAAACGCAACCAAGATTTCTTTTTTAATATCACCATGACAGTGTATTTTTCTCCCTGACTTATTTCTTGGAAACAGCTGAATCATTTCTTGCTAAAAGGCTGTCCAAAATTTTCAGCTGATGGCATGGAAAATTTTGATGCAAAGGTTTATGAGAAGCTGAAGTCAAGTTGTTTTAATGGGGAGTCGCAGGCAGCTGTACAGTATGGAATTCTGTGAGGCCAGAGTAAAAGGTGCATATATAAAAACAAAACCTTAATGTTGGATCATCCAAGTGAATAGAACATGAATGACTTTTATTTTGTTACAGGAATGTGAACTATTTTAAAACAATTGAATAATTTTTCACTAACAGTAATTGTGTTCACGTGGGTAAGCAAGGCTAGCACATTAGATTTGCATTTGTTATGGAAATCTGACCATTTCTGTAAATCTGAGCGAGATAACAGATTTCATCTGGAGTGTAGAATTCCTCTCTGCCTTTGAGCTGTGGCTGGGAGCTTTTCTGTTAGCAAGCAGGCAACTGTTTTGCCGTAAGTTGAGATTCCATATTACATACTCAGTACGTTTCAGTATTACAAAGGTGGCGTAAATTGAATTACACTAACATCACCTATGGGTTCAGGGCTACCTTATTTGCATAACAAATGGTCTTACAAACAGTGTGCATACTGTACACTCACCAATTAGGTTTTCTTTTCAATCCTCTTGGTCGTTCATAGAAAGGGGGAAGGTTTTTTTCTTTGGTGGTGGTGTTGCAAAGAAAAGCTGCTAATGAAGGAATGATGAATGGTGTGATTGTGTTGCTGTTTGTATAGTTTCACCTTCATTTGCATCAGTACCAGGCACAGATCCCAAGACTCATTTTTCAGTTTTCAGTGCTCCTCTTCTTTGGCCCCTGCCTAAACCAGAACCAACCAACCAAACACATTTATCTTTGCCTCCTAGAATGCAGAGTAGTAATATTGCCCTTCTTGCGTCATCGGGGCCTACACGTGGTGGAACATCTCCTGTCTTCAGTTGCAGGTTAATTTGGAAATTTGACACCAGCTGGAGGATACGCAAAACGTACTGAGAGCCGTCACTATACTTTCCCTCAGGAATGCTTAATGCATCATCTCGAAGTGCCTATCCATTTCCTGCTCCAAGGAAGGCATCTCTTACTTAGCATCCTCTTCCAGCAGTTCCCACGCTGTGTTTGGCACTGTAAAAATAACTCCCCCCACCCCCAAAACCAGAGAAAGCACACAAACAGAGTGTCAAATTGCTTACATAGCAAACCCCTAAATGATTCAAATCAAAAGTCTGTGAGTCCATTCTGCAAACAGTGGAGCAAGCCCTCTCTCCTCGTAGCAGCAAATGAATATACACAACCCACATTTGACAAGTGACTCTTCAGTTCCGGAGTTCTGTGGTTCGTCCTATTTTTCCTGTCATTTTGAAAATATACCAACTGCCAAAAAATAATGATTTTCTTTTTAAAAAAAAGAAAAAAAGAAAATGAAAGAATGTAGCCCTTTGTTTTCTATATCTGTCCAGGGAACAAGCTTCATTTGATTGAATGCCAGGGAGAGGATAATGCAATCTCCCATTAGGCTTGTTTGCATCTTTTTCCAGGATGACAGTTTAAGTCTGCTGGCTACAGATGGCCTTTGACAACTGACAACACTTGCTGTTATGCCAGTGTATGACTTCATCTGTGTGACACTGCATGTGACTGCAGCTTTCTTCCTCTTTCGCTTGCAGAAACTGTTCTCCGTTTCAGTAGTGCCAGAATAACAGAGGTTTCCCTTGCAAAAAAGAACCAGAAGTCTAAAACTGCACTGCTGCTTATGCGAGAAGACACTGAGAGCTGGAGAAAGCAGTATTGTTGGAATCTGTTGTTTGGGGTTTTAACCACCAAGTCTGAAGATAACTTGGCCAAATTTGGTAAAGCATCTTTGCAGCTTCAATACTTTTTTGAACCAACAGTTTCCAGTTCTGCTAAGGTCCAGCTGGCCATTTAATAGTTTCCGTAATATCTATCCCCTTTGCACCAGAGTGCTTCCCGAGTAAAGAAACACCAGGTTTCGCAGAGCTGTCTTGTCCTGGTGCAAAGCCTGTGGACCTGTGCTGGAATTTGCAGAAGCAGTTTTTTGTCTCCTGAGTCTTGGCAACTTCAGGGAATGCTGCAACTTGAATGAATGAAGTCATCCATCATCTAACAGTGACTGGAGTAGGTTGAACTCATTCCCGTTCTGCATTTTGCTTCAGAAGCAGGAAAAAAAGTAAGGTTTATATTCAAAAATTTTCTTTTTGCCACCTTTGATCAGGGCTCACAGTTTTCTCTATGGTTGGTAGCTATTATCTTTTCTTAATTTTTATTATAACTATTTGATCTAATCATGGTCCTAGGGCCTATTCCAAGACAGCTAACTTAATACTGGCTCTAAAAAAAAACAGGGGGGAAAAATTCTTTTATCCTTTCCTCAACATTTTTTTCTGTTAATTTTTCTAGGCAAGTGGAGAGCTGATACACATAGAGTGGTATGGCTCAGAGGCAGTGCATACACGTGCTATCACAGTGGTCCATCATAGGGCCTGGACTGGGGATGAAGCTTAGCAAATATTGGCGCTCATAACGGAAGATGATAGCCCAAATGTTAAATGCTGTACAGGAAAAAAACTTCAGTCCTTACAGAACATAGTAGTAGCGTTATCTGTCAGCACCTGAACTGCAGCTTGCTCTAGCAGACGTGGAAATAATTCAAATGCTGGCTATGTGGTCTCTGAGTCTGGGAAACATAGTGCAGAAGGGACCGCAAGCTTTCACTCTTCTAGGAAGTCCTCTGCTGTGTCTTGGAAGAGGGGATCTGGCTGGTTGTTGCAGAAGGAAATACTGGCTTGCCGGGGTGAATCAGTGTGCCCAGCTGGAGTAAGGCTTGATCGGTAGAGATGAAGATACTAGGAGTCGTATTTTTCATTCTGTTTTGTTTTTAATGGAACTACAGGAAGCCTCCTCTGAACTGTACGGTACAAGCATTTAAAAGTCTTCGTTAGTCATTCACTTTTAGCAAAATGATGTGGTTTTCAATATCCAGGGAACAATGAAGAGTATATATAATAATCTCTGGTTGTTCAAAGATCCCATAGAATCATAGAATCATAGAATGTTTCGGGTTGGAAGGGACCCCTAGGGGTCATCTAGTCCAACCCCCCTGCAGTGAGCAGGG